>BSBK01000819.1:0-107500 GCA_027943335.1 Chamaecyparis obtusa | reverse complement strand
TGGAGAACATCAGTTTCTACTATTACTTAAAAATACATTAGATCGATGAGTGTTTGGCTTTGCAACGTCAGTAGCTTGAACTTATTATTAAGTCCTTCATAACAGCATAACACTATTCTTAGATCCCAAGAGATTCCATAAAAAATCTATAATACTTTTAATCAATAAGACTTATATCCATTTTATAAATTAAAAGGATTAAAATATCTTATGAGAAATAAGTGGTTGATTAAAAGGAACACCCTTAGTGTTTAAATAGTAAAAATTCTTTACAAAAACAAAAAAAAATATAAAGAATAAAATGAAATAAAATTATTAAATGATAAGAAAAATATTAAACTTACTAAAAAAAGACACAAATAGACAGTGCCAACCAAAAGAACATATTAATATCTAGTTCACTATGAGAATCATAGTCATGAAATGATGCAAATTCAATATAGTCATTCTTATACCCATAATATCATTCTTATATTGATAATATCAAGAGAAGGTACGAGTTATGAATTTTTCTAGTATATAAGGATAACTAACCATTGATCAAAGAGCTCGTATAAATGTGGAACATCTAGTATCACATTTTATATTTAGAGAGACAAGCTCTTTTTAGCTTAAGCTCACTTTGGACTTCTTGGAGCTATTATTTTTTAATGAATAGACGCATTTTCTATTAATAATAATACAAAAAGTATAGTATTCACTGTTAGGCCAATTTTCTATCATAGCAAAAATCTTATGAGATTGAGCTCTCCCCTGCAAGTGTTTGTCAAATGTCCTGCCTCATGCTCTTTATTGTTGTCGCCTAGCTCTGGTCCAATTTGCACATGCTGAATCATAAAATCCAAAAAGTTATTCAAATTCTAGGGCCTGCTGGAAATATTTCAAAATTTCCCACAGTGTCGAAAACCCACAGTGTTTCTGAAAGTCCATGATGTTTTTAGTCTGTGTGTTTTCAGCCTTCGTTATTTTTGACCCTATGCTTCCTGCTTTTGTGCGATTATCCTTTGGCATCGAAAACTCTGTGTGTTTTTGATCCTTTGCTATTGTGAAAACTTTATGTGTTTTCGACCTCCCAGTTCCCTGTCTGTCGGCTTTCCTTAAGTGTGCAAGTGCAATGACAAGTGGGCCAAGGCCTTCAAATGCTCTTCTTGATTGGCTTTCACATGGCCGCATGTCAGACTTTTCTAACATGCGATCATGCGACTGCCTGCCACCTGTTCGTGTGGCCCTGGTTCTTCATGGTTTTTGGCTGCCTAGTGGTTAGCTTTCCTTCTGGCGACCTAGTGACTAGCAGTTATCTTTGGTCTCCTAATTCTAGTAGTTAAGCGGCTAGCATCTCACGACCTAGCGACTGTGTACTCGCATGATCATTTCATTCCTAGTGGTTATTGGCTAGCATCTAGCAACTTGGTTGGCGGTTTGTTTCTCGTAATCACGTGATCGCGGAATGGTGGACCTAGGTCTTCACGCTGTCAAAGGTAGTGATGTGGTAGCCAGGGGTTGGTTGTTGCATGGCTACATGTCAAAAATTTTTGACATGCGATCATGCAACCGCTTGCCATGTGTCCCTGGGGCCCATCGGCAGGGTGGTTGCAGTTTGGTGGTCGTGCAAGGTGGTGATGTGGCATCTTCTAATTGATCCATGTGGTGATGGTCAAATGTCTCAGCGGAGCTTGTGTTAATGATTTTAATCTACAGTTGGCATGTGATCACAAGGAATATTATTTCCCCTTGCGATCATGTGCCCACCGTCTGATTTGATGCCAACGTGTTGGTTTCCAGTGGGCCCGAGTGATTCAGCGGAGAGGATGGTGTGGAAAATCTAGTGGTTGGTGCATGATCTCATGAGAGGTGTCAAACCCCTTGCAATCATGTGCCTGCTATTCAATTTTGAAGGCTTGAAGAGCGTGGGTCCTGTGGTAGAGGTGACTCGGTGGTTGTAGTGAATGGAGATGTGACATGTGGTGTATGGCGGAACTAGGTCTGTGGTGTGGCAACAAGTGGCACCATGTGTTGTGGTTGCGGAGTTAATGGCGGAGTGGATAAAGATCTAGCAGCTCGACAAATTTCCTTCTTGTCGCAGGTTCGCGGGATGATTTGGCGACAGCACTATTCTTTCTGCGAATTGGCAAAAGTTCCTTTGTCGCCAATTCACTAGATGACTTAAGTGGGCTATTTTAACACGTGTAGTCATGTGTTTGCGGAGTTCAACTAGAGTTAGGCCTTTCATTCTGTGATTGGGATTTTTCCTTGTTGCCAGTTCATAGAATGTTGACCCGGGGTATCTGATGAGTTAGAGTTGCGAAGCCTGGGAAGATGAGAGATCTAATGGTCGGGACTTATTGCCAATCTCCGATCGAGTTAGGACCACCGATGTGCTGCTAGCGCCAAGACTTAGCCGTTGGAGTTTGAATTTGAAACTCAGAGAGGTTTCCAGCGACCAGTAAGGACCAAAATTGATGACAAGAAGGGCCTAGGTTGGTGAAACTGATCTTCTTCACCGCTCCAGTGTGGTTCAAGGTCTATGCAATTAATTGCAGAGGTTGATTTGGTACCTGGTGAAGGACAGTCTTGGCTCAAGGTGTTTTTGCAATAAATTTTGTGACTTTTGGGTGAGACCCTAACCCTAGCCCTAGCTGTCCATAGCTTGTTGCATTCTCTCTCAGAATTCCAAGGTAGCTAGTGGTATAAATTACGGGTTGTTCGATTTTGTAAGGGTTTTAAATTTTTTCAGTTCTAGTGAAAGTTTATGCTTTGCAGATTTCCCCTTCTCTCTACATATAAGGTGCTCTATTTCCATTGCTGGTTCAGAGAAGACAATACATATTGTAATAGATTTATTTTATATATGAGGATATGATATACTCTTACTATACTGAACTATCTCCATTTGAATTCTGAATCCATTAATCATACATCAAGGGTGTTTGATTTGTCTGTTTGCATTGCCTAAGTGTTTGCAAGTGGAGTTGTCTTCGCAGGGACAACTGGTTCAAAGTTAGTGTTTATGCATGTATGAGCTGAAATATCAAGGATATGTCATGCTTGTCTTCCAGTGGATGCTGGTTAATGTATTATCCTTTCATAAGTCTCTTCTAAAGGGAGGGTCAAAGTCCTTTGATGGATAATAGCATGCTTGAATGCACAGGTGGGTGTTAAGTTGAGGTTTGGTCATGGTGTGTGATTGATGTCAGGCATCAACACATTGAGCATATTGTTTTCTTATTTCATAGCTGTCCCTTGCAGTATTGTATTTGACTCCGTGGCCCATTGGATAAGGCACTGCTCTATCAGAGACTTAGGGTATCTCAGGGGTCCCTTCAAATCTATTTAAAATTATTTCCTTTTAGTTCCACCCTTTCCCTTTCATGTTGTTAGGATAGGTTTCTAGTTTTCAGTCTCATTCCATGCAAGTAGGGCTATTGCATGAGACTTTCTATCATTGGGGTGTAAGATACCTATAGGAGATTGATTTCTATTCCACATTAATCTGTCTGTAGGCCTTTGGTTTGTTATGAGGTGTCTTGAATGTGCAGATAAGGCAATACCCGCCTGAGTGAATGTGGAGCTCAAAGAAGAAAGAGGATTTCTCTCTATCCTCATCAATTGGTTTATTTTTTTTGTCAAGCTTGAGTGCCTAACCTATGAATCTAAGCTCAACTATTTGATTCAAGCTTGGTCCTGGAAGGAAAAGAGCCAACAAAATGGGGACTCTGCTAGGGAAGAACATAAGGAAAACCTATTAAGGAGCTCTAGTTGCTGTTATATTGAAGTATCATATCTTTTGACCAGATTGGTTTAGCCCATCCGAGTCACCAACAAAATGGCGACTCCGCTGGGGAAGAACATAAGGAAAACTTATTAAGGAGCTTTGGTTGTTGTTATATTGAAGTATCATATCTTTTGACCAGATTGGTTTGGCCCATCCAAGTCACCAACAAAATGGCGACTCTACTGGGGATGAAACAACAAATCTTGTTATGGAAATCATAATCTCTGGTGGCCATTGAAAAGAGTCAGATACAAAATTAGCATTTGCTGATATTTTCTCACCTAGTTGTGAGTGGCAGCTTTGATTTTCTCTATTTGATCAGTGTTCCTCCTAATAAACAGTGTGTATACCTGGTGTAGTTTTGTGTTGGCTGAAAGAAGAAATAATGAATTATTTTTCTTCTCAAGGAGGTGGCGACTCTACACTGCAAAGAACCTGATGGAGCCACAAGGTGAGCTCTAGATCTATCCTACCTTTCAGTCAACAAGTCTTCTGCTATAGAACTTTCAGGTACTCTTTTGTTGAAAATGTATCCCTATCAAGTGTTAAGCACTATTGCAGAGGGATGAGTTGTAGTGGGCGGTTCCTCATGGAGGAATATAGGCCTTTTTGTTTTGATGGCATTGAAGGTGCCCCTAATGAGTTCTCTACTGAGGATGGGAAGTGCTTACCAAGATTCATGGCTGGTGGGTCTGTTTCTGCAAGCCCGCATGTTGATGTTGTCATGGGTATTTTTGGAGATATGGATGTTGAACATGAGGATGTTGCCATGAGGTTATTTGTGCACATATTTTCTGATGGTGCAAGGAAGTAGTTCTTGTCCTTGCCCTCATGTTCAATCCCTTCTTGGGATGTGTTGAGAGCTAAGTTTGTTGAGCATTTTGATAAAGTTGCTGCTCTCAAGAAGGAATTAGCAAGGTTGAAAATAGTGAACTGGTAGTTAGCAGAGGACATAAGATTGCTAAGACTGGTGGCTCCTGATGATGTTCATGAGGAGGCCAGTGTTTTTGATGTTGAATCTTACTATGCAGAGAGTGTTGACTATGAAGCTGATTCTGAGATCAATACATATGAGGATGTTGAAGATGAATCCAAGGATGACAATATTTCCTTTTTATCTTCATATTTTTCTTCTTGTCAACATGAGAAGGCAATTTTCTTGTCCCAGTGTGATGATGTTTTGTATGAAGAGGAGAATATTGGATATGATGTAGATGATGATTCCTGCATAGATTACTTCACACAAGATGATCTAAGGCCAGAGATGTCTGTCTGTGTTCCTCATGAGGATGATATTTGCAGCACCAAAGGTGAAACTGAGGAAGATGAAGAAGAAATCCAAAGTCCATTGAGCAACGAAAGGATTTTAGCACTCTTGGCTGAAGAATTTCAGAGGTATACCCCTACTTTGGATTTTGATTTGCAGCCCCCCTATGATGTGGTCTTTGACACTGATAATGAGGCCAGTGTTCAAAGTGACCATGAAGATCCATGTATATTTGGTACCCCATCATGTAATGACCCTGCAGAAGAAGAGGTTGAAGGACATGACAGTGTGTTTCCCTGTCATCAAGATTGCAGTGATGAACAAGTTCCTTGTTCAAGTCCTTTCCCTTCTTTTGATAAATATGATACTGATTGTGACAGTGTTGAAGACTTTACTTTTAGCAGTTGGGACATAAATTCTTTTGGTGAAAGTGATGATGTAGTGTTCCCCTGTCATAAGAGCTTTGAAGATGACCTTCACTTGGTTCATGGTCCAGTTCATGAAGACATCATGGAGGAACCAAGTTGCTTAGTGGCTGAAGCAATGTGTGAAGATAAATCAGAAGATTCAAGTCCTTCTTAGCTAGGTAACTGTACTGTAATGCATGATGCTCAGTATGTTTTATTTTCTGATGCATTACTAGATCAAATTTTTGTTTCTAGTCATCAGGGAAAAGTAAGTGACGTTCCTTACTTCTTGGAGTTTGAATATGAATATGATAGTCTTGGCTGGAAAAACATGGGTGGTAATCAGTGCAAGTTTATTCTTCATCCCATGATTACTCACATATGTGTGCAGCAGAATGGTAAAGAATTTTTCAAACTTGGGATCACATATGTGGATGAAAACCAGATTTTTGATGCAGGAGGGTCACTGGTTTTCTTTTGAGGCCTTGAGCCTCATTGTACATATCTGTAAATCTTTGTATAGTCTTTCTCTTTCCTATTGTGTGTTTTTCCTTCCTGTTCCTTGCATTTTTTGAGTTCCCTGTTTGTGTCTTGTTGGTGGTCTACTCTCCCAGAAATCATGAATTCTCGCATGGGCACAAGTTACCCATCGTCCCCAGACAGAGCCACTGTTAGGCAAATTTTCTGTCATAGCAAAAATCTTATGAGATTGGCCTCTCCCCTGCAAGTGTTTGTCAAATGTCCTGCCTCATGCTCTTTATTGTTGTCTCCTAGCTCTGGTCCAATTTGCACATTCTAAATCATAAAATCCAAAAAGTTATTCAAATTCTAGGGCTTGCTGGAAATATTTCAAAATTTTCCACAGTGTCGAAAACCCACAGTGTTTTTGAAAGTCCATGATGTTTTCAGTCTGTGTGTTTTTGGCCTTTGTTGTTTTCGACCTTGTGCTTCCTACTTTTGTGCACTTATCTTTTGGCATCGAAAACTTTATGTTTTCGGTCCTTTGCTATTGTAAAAACTTTGTGTGTTTTCGACCTCCTAGTTCCCTATCTGTCAGCTTTCCTTAAGTGCTCAAGTGCGATGACAGGTGGGCCCGGGCCTTCAAATGCTCTTCTTGATTGGCTGTTGCATGGCCACATGTCAGACTTTTCTGACATGCGATCATGCAACCGCCTACCACCTATCCGCGTGGTCCCGGTTCTTCATGGTTTTCAGCTGCCTGGCAGTTAACTTTCCTTCTGGCAACCTGGCGACTAGCAGTTATCTTTGGTCTCCTAATTCTGGTGGTTAAGCGACTGGCATCTCATGACCTGGCGACTATGTAGTCACGTGATCATTTCATTCTTGGCGGTTATTGGCTAGCATCTAGCGACTTGGCTGGTAGTTTGTTTCCCGTAGTCACGTGATCACGGAATGGTGGACCTGGGTCTTCACACTATCAAAGGTGGTGATGTGGCAGTCGGGGGTTGGTTGTCGCATGGCTACATGTTAGACTTTTCTGACATGCGATCATGTGACCGCTTGCCACGTGTCCTTGGGGCCCATCGATAGGGTGGTTGTAGTTTGGTGGTCGTGTGAGGTGGTGATGTGGCATCTTCCAATTGGTCCATGTGGTGATGGTCAGATGTCTCAGCGGGGCCTATGTTAATAATTTTAATCTACGGTTGGCGTGCGATTGTAAGAAATATTCTTTCCCCTTGCGATCATGTGCCCACCGTCTGATTTTATGCCGATGGGTTAGTTTGTAGTGGGCCCGAGTGATTCAGCGGAGAGGATGGCGTGGCAGATCTAGTGGTTGGTGCATGATCTCATGGGAGGTGTCAGACCCCTTGCGATCATGCACCCACCATTTGATTTCGAAGGCTTGCAGAGCGTGGGTCCTGTGACAGAGGTGACTCGGTGGTTGCAGTGAATGGAGATGTGACATGTGGCGTATGGCGGGCCCAGACCTATGGCGTGGTGACAAGTGGCACCATGTGTCGTGGTTGCGGAGTTAATGGCAGAGTGGATAAAGATCTAGCAGCCCGACAAATTTCCTTCTTGTCGTGGGTTCGCGGGATGATTTGGCGGTAGCACTATTCTTTCTGTGAATTGGTGAAAGTTCCTTTGTCGCCAATTCGCTAGATGACTTAAGTGGGCTATTTTAACATGTGCAGTCCTGTGTTTGTGGAGTTCAACTAGAGTTAGGGCTTTCATTCTGCGACTGGGATTTTGCCTTGTCACCAGTTTGTGAAATGTTGACTCGGGGTATCTGATGAGTTAGAGTTGTGAAGCCTGGGAAGATGAGAGATCTAACGGTTGGGACTTATTGCCGATCTATGATCGAGTCAGGACCGCCGATGTGCTACTGGTGCAAGACTTAGCCATTGGAGTTTGAATTTGAAACTCAGAGATGTTTCCAGCGACCAGTAAGGACCAAAATTGATGACAGGAAGGGCTTGGGTTGGTGAAACTGATCTTCTCCGCCACTCCAGTGTGGTCCAGGGTCTATGCGGTTAATTGCAGAGGTTGATTTGGTACCTGGTGAAGGATAGTGTTGGCTTGAGGTGTTTTTGCAATAAATTTTGTGACTTTTGGGTGAGACCCTAACCTTAGCTCTAGCTATCCATAGCTTGTTACATTCTCTCTGAGAATTCCAAGGCAGCTAGTGGTATAAATTGCAGGTTGTTCAATTTTGTAAGGGTTCTGAATTTTGTCAGTTCTAGTGAAAGTTTCTACTCTGTAGATTTCCCCTTCTCTCTGCATATAGGGTGCTCTGTTTCCATTGCTGGTTCAGAGAAGACAATACATATTGTAATAGATTTATTTTATGTATGAGGATATGATATACTCTTACTGTACTAAACTATCTCCATTTGAATTCTGAATGCATTAATCATACATCAAGGGTGTTTGATTTGTCTATTTGCATTGCCTACGTGTTTGCAAGTGCAGTTATCTTCATAGAGGTAACTGGTTCAGGGTTAGTGTTTATGCATGTATGAGCTAAAATATCAAGGATAGATCATGCTTGTCTTTCAGTGGATACTGGTTAATGTATTATCCTTTCATAGGTCTCTTCTAAGGGGAGGGTCAAAATCCTTTGATGGATAATAGCATGCTTGAATGCACAGGTGGGTGTTAAGTTGAGATTTGGTCATAGTGTGTGATTGATGTCAAACATCAACACATTGAGCATATTGTGTTCTTGTTTCATAACTGTCTCTTGCAATAGGGTGTTTGACTCTATGGCCCATTGGAGAAGGCACTGATCTATTATAGACTTAGGGCATCTTAGGGGACCTTTCAATTTATTTTAAAATCACTTCCTTTCTACCCCACCCTTTCCCTTTCTTGTTGTTAGGGTAGGTTTTTGGCTTTCAATCTCATTCCATGCAAGTAGGGCTATTGCATGAGACTTTCTATCATTGGGGTACAGGTTACCTATAGGAGATTGACTGCTATTCCACATTAATCTATCTACAGGCCTTTGGTTTGTCATGAGGTGTCTTGAATGTGCAGATAAGGCAATACCCACCTGAGTGAATGTGGAGCTCAAAGAAGAAGGAGGATTTCTCTTTATCCTCATCAATTGGTTTTGTTTTTCTTGTCAAGCTTGAGTGCCTAACCAGTGTTTTAAGCCCAACTATTTGATTCAAGCTTGGTCCTGCAAGGAAAAGAGCCAACATTCACAAAAATGGGGCCATGGGAAAAAAATCACCCCGTGAAGAGCCACATGACAACTATGCTGAAAGCATACAACTATTCATCAAAAAGGCATCTAAAAGAAACCCTCAAGCTGGGAAAATAGTAGCAAAAGAGGGAAGAGGATTTTCCCCAAACATTGGGCCTAGGGATCTGGTCGGAAAGCGACCATACATCATCTTTTTCTTTTTCTTCATTCTCCAATTCTCCATCCTCCCGCTTGGGAGAAATAGCAAGCGCTAGGTGTGGGAATTTATCAAAAGTGGTAGGAGGCCATGCAGGAACACTGGCCAAAGGTCAAGAAGATGCAAACATAGGAGAAACAAGAAGAGGAGTCTAGCCAGCATTCCAGCCCTCTGAGAAGGAGGAGAGGTAGAGAAGCGACACCAATAGCTCGGCATTCTAGAATGCCTGGCAGAGGAAATCCAATTTTAGGGAGGTGTGTGATCAGCCGAGAGGGAATATGGTGGCACCTGAGCTACTGTATAGGGGGCATTGCCCCAATGCTGTATCAACTCCTATAAATGGGAAACTCAAGGGCCACCTTATCAGCTTGTACTTGAATTTGCATCATGACATTATTACATAAATATGCCTTAGCATAAAAAGAAAAATTGATATCCAGAAAGTTGTGAGTAAAAAGAACAACATTTTGGTCTTTCCATAAATAAAACAAAATCTCCATCCTGAAAGCATGCCAGATCTAGGTATATTGGGAAAAGATTCTGGGTGAATTTCCTAAGAGCACCATATGCCAAGAAAAAAGCTCAGGTTGAAAAGGCATAAAAAGGTCATGTATCCAATTCCAATAGTTCTAAGATCGAAGACAAAAATGAAAAATGTGCATAATGGTTTCAAAATGCCCACAAAAAGGGCATTTAGGATTAGGCACACCCAAATGTCAGAGACAAGATCCCAAAGGCAAACCCTATTACAGAAAATACCAACAAAAATGAGCAATCCTGGGCTTAGTAATAGCATCCCAAATATTACGAAAATGCCAGCTCTAGGTTTTTTGAGAGGATGAAAGGTTTCATCAATGATTGAGAAAATCAATCATAGGCAAATGAGGTACAAGCCAAGAATACCCAAGCTTGGGTTTGTCACTGGTAAACGGCTTATCAGGGTACCATTTCCAGTCTTTCCACCAAGGTTTAACTGACTAAATTCCTAATTTATGCAGGAAATGAGGTGGAATAGCCAAGACAAGTAAGTCAAAAGTCTGACAATCTGGGTGGGTGAGCCGGAACTAAACATGGAGATCATCCCAAGAGTGGAGACTCATAGTGGCTGTGGAAAACAAATCATTGGCCATTTGAATGCCACATTTTTAAAAATGAAGAGCACTCATCCCCTAGATTTTGGCCAAAGGAAGCCCTTGCTGGTTGAGAGAAAGCCCATCATGAAAAACATTCCCAAACCAGTGAAGCCAAGGCTTGACAACTTCCCAGGGTCTCCAAATACTTTTGGCAACAAAAGTACCCTAGATATGAATAGGGGTACTCATAAGTAGAAGGGTTTGAAAGCCAATCCCCTTCCAAGCAGGCTTGTGCAAGGGATATCCTAAAGATATGCAATGTCAAAGAAATTTTTTCTAAGACTCATTACCTATGAGACATTGCACAATCTATATCACACCAAGGGCCAAACCCTGCTTCTGAGTATTTAACAAACCAAGCACACCCGAGGCCTTAGGGAGGCAATAGAATTCCTAGGCCACTATGTGAAAACCATGATGATCAATACCAAAAGCCCAAAGGAATCCTACAACAATTTCTTGAGCTTCTATTAAGAAGCTTATGAAGGATCCCAACAAGAGGAGTAGTTACACATGAGTAGTAACCAGGACTTAAGAGCAGATCTGAAACTTCCTAGCAAGAGAGAGCAGCTTGGTGATCCAATAGGTAAGCTTCTTTTCAATTTTAGCTAAAACAAAATTTCATAACTCTGTAGAAGAAGCTTGAAAGGAAAAAGGAATGTCGAAGAAATGAAAAATATAGGGGGTTTTAAGAGTTATTGAATATCATGAAATATTTTGTCACTTGATGAAATATATTCCATAGTACCAATATGATGAGTGATTTAGGACTCGCAACTTCATTATAGGGTTGCATCCTAAGATAGATATTGAAGTTGAGATGTATGAACCAGAGGTGATTGATCTTGCACCTAGGAATGCCCTTAGACATGAACATAAACTAGAATAGATGTCCACTGTGAGACCCTATAACTCTCAAGGATTCAAGAGGAAATTCTAGCAAATAAATAGGAAAATAATGGATGTTACCAAAATCAGAACATGACACAGGAGGGTCAAGGGAATTTAGGAAAAAATTTCAACTCAAAATCTCAAAATGAGAACAAGGATAATAACAAGAAGGGTAATGGAAGGGAAAAACCTGAGGGAAAATAGAGACCCTGAGATGGTTTCTTTGTGTGCGGAGGTGATCATTTTTCTGCCATATGTCCTCAACATTTAGCTTCTAGAGATGAGAAAGGGCCAGAGCTAGCTGGTTCAGGATCCAGAGGTAGAGATAGTGTATCCTATCCATATCAATGATTAACATACCTAAGAGGATGTGATAGATCCTCCCATTTTCCATTTTCATGGATATTTTATGTTTTCACTGCAATGTTTATATTTATGTGTTTGATGTGATCATTTTGATGTGTGTTCTTGTGACATCGGGATCATGTCTCTTCCTAGCAGGGAGGGATGTCATGACCCGTCTTGTGAGACTCCTTTTTTGTAGGACTTATGTGACTCCTTGACTCTGTCAACTTTTTCAGTGGACCTTGATTGGTGACCATGTGTGTTAGTCTTTATGATTTAGAATTTAAGTCCATATATTTTCTTGACTTAGGCTTTTAGTTTATATGTTGTTGGACTGTGTGACTATATTATTTTTCAATTCCACTTACCATGTTTGATTTGGTACATGATGATAATGATGTTATGTTTAATGATGTATTCTAATCTAGTGGTATTATGTTGTCATACTCATGATTATTACATGATTTTACATGTATATATGATGGTTATGATGTAAATTCAATGGAAAGGTGGTAAAGTTTCATTTGATTATGGTTTTTTAGGGATTGACCTATTGTTATGGCTCAAGTATCTTTGAGTAGTTTCTAGAAGAAGGCAGAAGTGTGGTTGAGATAGAAGAGGTTAGCTCATCAACACTAGTGGGTATGGATGGTTTGGCCTGCACACACCACTTAGTTTCATATCACGACTGAGTCTGACTCCATGTGAATTCTTTTGTCTCTAACCTTATCCTTGATATGATTAAGTGGATGGTTTTATTCAAAAAAATATTAATGTATTTTATTTCTAACTTTATCTCCATGAAATCAAATGGTAGTTACTGAGAATAATGAAATTATTCAATATTGAAATTACTCTAAAACATAAAATATAAATGATTATATTATTATATTGTGGCATCAAGTTTATTCTATATAATAATTATCATGTTAGTAATCCTATGAAATGAATAAATGTGGTCATGATTCAATAGGTTGAAATACCCTTGTTTTAAAAAAAAATAGTTAGGTCAAAGTAATGGTCAATAAATGAGAAACCAAACCTTGTTTTTGGCATGCAAGAAGACAATGATTCTTGTTCATATATTGGAAAAAAAATTAAAAAATTGTTTACTAGTTGTGTTTCTTGAGAATAATTTATGAATTGCGTTGAAACGCTTGGAATTAATTGTCTTCTCTAGACCGTTCTTGGTTACTTCTTAAGTATGAATACACTGGGAACAAAGGAATTTGGTGGAAAGATAAAGAAAGGTAGGTCCTTCTATAGGGGGAAGGAGATCGCAGGCTGGTTCTTGGAGGGAGGAGCTCAACATCCACAGTCAACACTCTATTTTTATCTAGGTTCTTTCCTCCATTCATAAAGTTTCTTATAATAATGCTTGCAAACTATTTAATAGTTATTGTTTACTTTTGATGAAAACTTTAAATCTTGCAATGGAACTTTAATTTACTTTCATATGCATCAAGTGAAGTGATATTTTTATTAATATTATGGATTGAGTGTTAGTGTGCATTTCTAATTTAGTTTTCAATTTGTTTGATTCAACCAATCTGTGTACGATGAATTTAAATGATTCCTCACTACAACATTTGGGATCAAATTTTGACAGTGGGTAGTGACGACACTACCATTTGTGTGTGATTTTTGTGTTTTTTTTGCAAGTGCCCTTGATCCTACCATAATAGTGACGGTTCCGTCATAATTGTGACACCCACGTGATTATAATTTTTTTAATAAAAAGAAAAGGAAAGGCTCATTTCTAATTTTTGTAAATCCGATCTGTGCGCGCAAAGAGGGTGATGTCAAGCAAGGCAAGTAGAGGTAGGTGTTTATTTGGATCTATGATCATTCCATTTGATTCATGTGAGCTCAAAGCATCATGCTTTACTTCCATTGATGATTATTTACTTGCTCAAGGTCGCGGACTTGTGACCATTTCTTCCTTCTATATATATCTTTGATTTGGTTATTGACATAACATTATAATGCTCACTATTGTATTTTACTTGTTTGGATCTTTGAGGACCCGTGTTTAACACTAGTGCATTATTATTGGATCCTTACATTTTTATTATCTTCTTGTGCACTGTGATGACCTAGGGCATCAATAATTAACTATTACTTGTTTTTCAATTTATCACATCATTGACTATCGGGCTAGGGCATCATTATTTGCTTCCATTGATGATTATATACTGTACTTGATTGCTCAAGCCCATAGGCTTGTGACTATTTCTTCCTTCTATATATATCATTGCTCAATTTCATTTGGTTATTAACACAATATTATAATGCTCACTATTGTATTTTACTTGTTTGGATCTTTGAGGAGCTATGTTTAACACTAGGGCATTATTGATGGATCCTTGCATTTTTATTATCTCCTTGCTGTGATGACCTAGGGCATCAATGATTAACTATTACTTGTTTTCAATTCATCCCATGATTGACTATCGGGCTAGGGAATCATTATTTGCTTCCATTAATGATTATATATTGTACTTGATTTCTCAAGGCCGCGGGCCTGTGACTATTTATTCCTTTTTTTATATATCATTGCTCGATTTGATTTGGTTATTGACACAACATTATAATGCTCACTACTCTATTTTACTTGTTTGGATCTTTGAGTACCCATGTTTAACAGTAGGGCATTATTGTTGGATCCTTGCATTTTTTATTATCTGCTTGTTGTGATGACCTAGGGCATCAATGATTAACTATTACTTGTTTTCAATTCATTACATGATTGATTATCGGGCTAGGGCATCATTATTTTCTTCCATTGATGATTATTTATTGTACTTGATTGCTCAAGGCCACAAGCCTATGACTGTTTCTTCCTTCTATATATACCATTGCTCGATTTGATTTGGTTATTGACACGACATTATAATTCTCACTAATGTATTTTAATTGTTTGGATCTTTAAGGACCCGTGCTTAACACTAGGACATTATTGTTGGATTGTTGCATTTTTATTTACTGATTGCTGTGATGACCTAGGGTAGCAATGATTAACTATTACTTTTATTCAATTCATCACATGATTGACTATGTATGGCTTGATTATGCACATGCATGATTGTAGATGACAATA
The DNA here is from genome assembly GCA_027943335.1 of Chamaecyparis obtusa. Classification (NCBI taxonomy): domain Eukaryota; kingdom Viridiplantae; phylum Streptophyta; class Pinopsida; order Cupressales; family Cupressaceae; genus Chamaecyparis; species Chamaecyparis obtusa. The sequence goes on along the minus strand of BSBK01000819.1, from coordinate 92,716 downwards.
TGTAATAGGATATCATGCATTGCTTAGATCCCTTGGATCTAACCCTATTGCTTTCCTTCTTGCAGCTTCTGAATCAACTAGGAGCACATTGGATTCACACCCTGTTCATCCTTCCATCATCTCTTCAAGCAATGTCAGGTACCCTATTATTTATGCTCATTTACTCATGTATGTTTGTATTCAACCTTATCTTTCTAGGAGTTGCCTATGCTCACAGTGTGTGTGACTCTAGATTTATTGTTGTATCATTATCACTATTGCTTCATTATGACCATTTGATGCACATGTGCTTATGATCTTCATATCTCATGAAGCTAGGGCATTATAGATTTATTAATTTCATGATCATAATAGAAGAACATGAAGAAAATGGAATGATTAAAGAGCCAAATAAATAGCTACCTTTGCTTTTGTAAACTTTCCATCATCAAAGATCCATCCACAAAGCTCGGTTCTATCAAACTTCTTAACTCCTTTACCTTTCCAGTAATACTCAAAATCTTATCTGATGAATCCACATAACCATAAGAGTAACCGATATGATCTTATAATCATAAGAATCAAGTTCAATGTAAAGAAAATGTGTTCACACATAGAATCACATGTAATATAGTCTCAGCTATAGTCAATAAATATAGACTCAGCTATAAAAGAAAGTATGATCCATACATACACAATAAGCTACTAAAGTATGCTTCATAAGCATAACAGTAATCACATAAGTCTCACCACATAAGAGTAACCAAATTTGTCCAGCATATAACCAGGTGCAATGTGATCACAACAAGATGCAATATAGTTCCCTTTATAAAGAAATGTATTCAAACATATATATAATCAATAGAAAAGCATATATAAAGGATAACATATATCTATATAAAGTATGCTCCCATGCATGAAAAACATTATCTCTAAGTATCATAATGTATGTCCCTCCCAAAAAATGCCAATTGTAAAATGTAACATACACAACATATGCCAATGTAAGTATGTTCTAACATTCATTAACCAATAATGTATGCACCTATGCATCAATAAAGAAAATAGTTAATCAGTTATACTAACAGTCAGCTGTATATGTTCCCATATATAAAAGTCCCTCTCAAAGTGCCAAGAGCTCAATTTCGGGTTCTTTTATCTCCATAAAGGATGCTTGAAGGTTGTTCCTCTCAAAAAAATTTATAGCTATGTGACCAAACTTCTCACATTTATAGCATTGAATTTTAGAGAAGTCCCTCTTGAAAGGTTTATTCTTCTTAAAGTTCTTCCCTCTTTGTCCTTCAAACTTGCTTCATTTTCGTTCCTCTTATCCTTTTTGAATTCTCTCTTTTTCTTGAATTTCCCTATCTCCCTTTTGAAGTTTTGAGAGTGCAAAGAAGTTATATATCTTCCTTGAAGATTGATCCTCTTGATATTAATCTTCCTTCTTCTTGAAGACAATTGGTCTTTAGTATATCAAGAGTAGGTAATTCAGAATGTGCACTAATCCCTTGAATGAATGCATCCCAAGGAAGAGGAAATCCATTAAGAGTTGTCACAACTAGCTCTTTATCATCACATTTGAACTGAATTGATGATAGTTGATTCCTTAGCTCATTGATCCTCATGAAGTGGGATGTGATTGACTACCCTTGATTCATCCTAATTCGGGAGAGGTTATTTTTGAGAGCTAGGACCCTATTTCTGTTGTTGATCTGAAACATTCTCATATGCATTCTCTAGATTTGCAATTGTTGGTACAGTGTGATCTTTAACACTATCAACAATTATTCTCATTGCCTTAGAATTATTTTTGTTCCATTCCTTCTTTTCATCCACATCCATATCATCTTTAGGAGGATCTTCAATCACCAATCACAATGACCACAGGGGTGGAAGAGTCAATCCATTATGGAGACCTCAATCCCAATTCACTGTTGTAACTAGAAAACCCAGGCACTGTCTAACACCAGTTAATTCCTAGGCTTTAATAACAATTAAATACTAAAATAAATGTTTGGACATGTAATAACACCCAAGCCAATAATCTTAAATCATGATCTTACGACAGTCATCAGAGAACGACTGGCAACAGAGCACTGGACACGATGGATACTAGTCGGAACTCTCGGACAGGGATCCGCCACTTGCACAACATTTATGTTACGCTGGCATCGTAATTACGACACACACAACAAGTCCCAACAACGGTCAAATTACGACCGATGACATGTTGACCATCTCTGACCATGTTGCCAGACCCTTCTACCTTGTATATTGCGACAATGTGTACCGTCACAATTACGACGGACATCGCAGCTGTCGATGCTATCGACACCAAAACTACAACGGTGGTTTGTGTCGCTGGGTCGATAGTAGAGTGTCGGAATTGGGACGGATAGCCATCGAAAAAAGGACTCAAATGTTGTCGTCCCTGTAATGTACTAGTTTGTGCGTGCAGTTGCATAATGGGAAAATCATATTAGATATAGTTTCCTCTATTAAACCAGTATTGTCCATGAAAGGAGTTAAGAATTTTTATGAAATATTATTTCCAAAACTTAGCGCTGACTAGGACATTTTGTAATGTCTTCTTCAAAATTGTCTTATATGTTTCATTCAGCTCTGTTTCAGCTATCTAGATAAGGGAAACAAGGTCTTTTGTGAGCTTTTGCACTTTAAGCACAAATTTTCAAATTTTATTGTTTGAGAACCAGATTTCTTAAGTAGCATGAGAAGGCTGAAAACGCTAGGCTAAATACATAGTTGATGGGTTATTTAACCATCCAAATAGAACATTATCCTCAGATATTTGTGTATATTGAATTAATCTTCCAAGTCTTTTAAATTTTCAACCAGGATATAACCTGTCGGATCCATTCTTAAATTGGAAAATGGGCCGCCAAAAGGATGTATAGAAATGTCTCTATCCAATAATAGTAGCTAGGAAAGTTAGCATATTATTTTTATTATTTTGCTTTTGTTTGAAGGCGGTAGCTGAACTATTGAAAGAGAATACAAACTGATTAAGAGTGCTTGTGATGTTAATTAGAACTATCCTTTCCAGCCGATAGGCAGCTATTGCATGCAGACACAACTAGTTGCGTGCTTTCCTTAAAGAATATGCCGTTTGGGAATTATAGAGAAAGAACTTGCTTTAATTATTGTCAGCGGCACTTGCATTTCTTACTGTTGTCATCAGCATTTTGGTGCCCTGTGTCGATGAAATCTTTGTATTTATTATTTATGTAGCTCTGTCTTTTAGTGCTATGTAAAAGTTTTCCCAAATTGGGATTTACAGAGGTTCTGTTAAAGGAACCTTCATACCCGGTCTAACACACAGCCGATAATGGTTTTTAATTAATCATTTTCAGTGCTATGTAGATTCCTTGGAACCACACTTCAAATTGGTTGTTCAAATGTAGAAATTCCTTTTCTAAATTCTTCATCTGGCTTGGAAATTATTGTCATAATTATTATGGGTTCAATTGTAATGTTATGGTTATTATGGGCAACGTGCTGGTATTTTTTTTTCCTATTACGACACTTTCCATCTATTCTTCTGAGGAAGCTTGGTATATTAAGTTAAATGTTGTAACTGCATGAATGAGAAAGAAATAGTATACTTCTAAAAAAATAGAATTATTGAACTGAACTGTGTATTCATGATGAGTAAATATCATACGTAATGCTAGCAATCTTTTTGTTCACTATAATTCTATTGTTCTTATTTAAAAATGAAGTCTTTTAAATTATGTTACTTCAGTTTTGTGACATGCTTTTGAGCTGTATGATCACTGAGATTATGAATGTATCTGATTGTAGTAATTGTTTCAAAAATCGGTGGAATGTGTGAACAATTGAAATATGGATTTGCAATAGATTAGCCTTGCATATTTGATGTATTTTTCTTAATGGATTTATGTGGACTGAATTTGATTATGTCCTTAATGGGATGTTGTGGAATCTTCCTTAAAATTTAGTTTAAACTCAGATGAATATGCTTTTGTTATTTTCTTTCTGTGACAAAGGTTGTTTTTGTTATTTTCTTTTTTTGACAAAGGTTGTTTTTTGAAAGGCGATGAATGTGGGAATATAGAGGAGAGTAGAAAAGTATTTCTTAAATACTTTCTACCGGTGAGTAGAAATTTGGTGTAAAATTTATTTTGGCTAAAGTTTCTTGTGCATATGTACCATTTAATGTGTCAGTTATGACCCACCCCACTACCACATCTATGTTTGTTCTGCATTAGACATATGTGCTTGTAGATATGTTCATGACTGCACCAGATCCTTCTGACCCACTGGTGCCAAGTTTCTAGGCTTCTCGAGTAGGGCCGGTGAGTTCTTCGTGTCAAGAAAAACCCTTGGAGAGCTAAGCACTCCTTGGTTGGGCAAAAAAAAAACCTGACCCACTCTTTTGTCTCGTGATAACAATTGGATGTTGTCTGATGGCTAAGGAAATCGGAATTCATGCAGATGGATTGAGGTTTGATGGCATATTTTTTCATGTATATGATTCAACCTTCATGATCTTGTACTTTATTGATGTACTCCTTGATCTATGTTATATTTGATGTGTGACATGTAGGTCGACATCCTTTATTTGTTCTTGATGTATGACATACTTAATATATATGATTTCATGGTTGATGTCTTGATGTTCAATGTGTAGGTCGACATCCTTTATGTAATTGATCATATTTATTGTAATCATGTAATACCATTATATGTGCGACAGTTTGGTCAACACTTTTTATTAAATTGAATTCTTATATTGCATACTTGATTCGACGTATAGGTCTAAATAACCTGTAATTTCTTTATTTATAGGACAAATTTAATGGGTTGATTAGACTATGTGTTAAATCGACTTTAAATTTCTTAATCAACTTCCCACTTTTCATGTTGTTTTCTTATGTGGCATTTTCAACAAAAATGCAGTCTTCACAAGTTCATTCAGTCCTATCATAGTCATTAATAAATACTAGTATAAAGACAAAAGAAATTTTGAATTAAGATATAGTTTGTTAAAATGAAATCCTCTCTAGATCATTTTTTCTCTAGAGAAGACACAACTCTTCAAAATACCTTTATGACCCTTGGTTGAAAGGAAACTTTATTTAAGATAAATTTAAATACATTAATTTTATTTAATTTTGTAATGTTACTTGACACATTATATTTAAGAATAGCTTATGCTTGTTTTGAGATTATCTTGATTTACCTTGAAAGAGGAGATTTTGTATATAGATTATTACAATCTTCGTAAAGAATGGAACTCAAAGTACTCCACTTCATCCATAGAATTATAAGGGATTTTCCTGAACTTTAACTAAATACTTATGTTAACCGAAATGTGTATTATAACACATATATAGATTTTTCTATATATTGGACGCTATCCACACCATAATACATTGGTAAACATAAGTTGTATGTATTTTATAAAGAAAGCTTAAAATTGGATTAGTCATACATGTTCATATATTATATGTTGACATTTCATGATATATTGTAAATGAGATCCTAGCATAAGAATGCAAACAAGAATATAAACTATCCATAACCTTTAATTGGTATAAGAAATAGGTTCAACCACACTCTTAATAGAAGAGATAAATGATTTTGTTTTATGTTTCATCGGGTGCATTGGAATTGAGTTTGTGAAGTCTTGGGAAATGAATTATATTAAATACTAAATAAATGTCTTTATTTAAAAAATATGGTGAAATATAGAACCAAGAAATTACATAATAAGTTGGATCTAGAGATGACACATAGAGAGGAACCTATAGTTGCAACCTACAGAAAAAATGTTTAGAAATATTAGAGGGGAGCCTAGTATGATGGTATCCACATCAATAGTAAGTTGTTGGTTCTTGATCAATAGCTTTTGTAGTTTTGTCTCTCTAAGAGTAAATAAAAAATGTTTGATATGGTTGGGGAGCACCCTAGAGTCTAGCTTTTTTTTCATGTCAAAATATGGCATCTCTTGTCATTATCTACTCTATGCTCATATACCCTTTCTACCATCAAATTTGAACTTCCAAACATGTAAAATTGAATGTATAGATGTAGAAAAAAATTATATTGTCAACAAGCCATGTGTTAGTGCTATCAACTATACCATTGAGGTGGACGGATGATATGTTAAGTAATGATCTTGTTGATGTTGGATTGGCATATAATGAACATGAAAGCTTTCATTTCTCATAGAATGAGGTGCATGCTTGACAAATGGAGCATATAGTTTCTAACAAGACCTTCATAAAGAAAAAAAAATGAAAAAAGAACATAGATGCAACATCAACATATGTATGTAAGTGGTAACTCAAGAAAGACTATTAAGACCAGTAGTACAACATCAATAACAAAAGGGACAACTAGAAAGGATGAAATGATAATAAAAAGCAAAAAAATGATGTTGTCTATTAATTAAATGTATAAGATACATGAAGATGTAAATTAAATAACCATCACTAAAATAACATGAAACCAAATTGTCCTAAAGTCAGAGTATATATTAGGTATATAGATATATATATATATACTAGTAATAGTATATATAGATATATATACTAATGCCTAAAGCTAAGATATAATGATTTGCAAGATCAGAATCAGGAAGTCTTCAATCCTGTTACCTTTTATAGTTTAATATATATAAATATAGAAATATTGATAACAGTATATCTATATTTATATACATTTGATCACCTCCAGAAAATAATCTAAAAGAGGAAATAATTCAGCTAGGAAATTTAAAATTAAGTTGAAACATTCAGCACAGGATACATGTATGATAAGAACTAGGGATGTATTGAGCAACAAATAAAGTTATTACTTGCTTTAATGGGCAACTTCCAATTGAATCATTTCCTTAATTGAGAATGTAGTATCAAGAGACAGGGACATATGTTTTATGTTATATATATAAATATATATATATATATACAGGTGTTTGTATATATATATTTATATATAAATTCTAGCTTCCTCCTATGAGTATTTCAAAATGGCTTATATATAATAACTAAAAGGGCTTCAGAGTATGTTTGGCTTAAGGTACTGGACATTCTTCTCTTTCCTGTTAATTTTATATATAAGAGTCATAAATATAGGTATACTGATGACAATATACATATATTAATATATAGAGCTTTGCAAATATATATTTATATATTGGATAAGCCTCGGAAGATCTCACAGATCCGGTAAGGGTATGAACACATGGTTATATATATATAATCTACATATATATATATATATATATATATATATATATATATATATATATATATATATATATATATATATATATATATATATATATATATATATATATATATATATATATATATATATATATATATATATATATATATATATATAACCATATGTTCAAACTAATTATTATTATTATTTTTTACCTTACAATTTGAGGAGATTGGAAATCATTGTAGCTTTTTCTGAATGATGTAAATATTAGAGGCCCATAATGAACTCTGCTATTATCTTCTTTCCGATAGTTAGCCAGGTATGACTTGAAATTAGTCAGAGCACTAGTATAGTACTGAGGAGTATATTTAGTTCTGTTGTAAATATGCCTAAAATGTTAAGACTCTCGTGGTCGGAATTGTTAATCTTTAGCGGTAAGGGTTTTTAATCACAAGAGTATTTGTTTCTAGTATTGTATTGTCAATAATAAAAGTTTTTAACTACAGGCTTCATAGTCAATATCAAATATTCTTAGATAGGTTATGTAGCTGAGATGTAGAATTTTTATCTTGATACAGGTTAACCTTGGTTTTAGAGGAATTTTGTCTTATTTTTTTCAGGAAGGACTATCATTCGGATGTTCAACACATATACTTGACATAGTAGGAGGATTAGAAACTCTGCTTCAATTGTACAAATGATGTAATCCTTGTCTAATCGTCATTCTATGTATAATTCATGATTTTAAAAAAAGCAATCTAGAGTTTTTTCAGGACGTGGGTATGCCTACGTAAAATATGTACAAATCTCAATAGGTATCGAGCCGTGGGTATGCCTACGGAAAATATGTATTTTAACAAATCTCGACAATTGTCGAATCGTGGGTATACCCATGTAAATTTTTGTATAAGGTCAGGACCTATGGTCCCGGGCAAGGCTGGAGGTTTTCTCAGCCCTGCTCTTTCCTACTAGCGCCTACATTGAGCGGGGTCACATTGTAATATAACTATTTATATTAATAAAAAATGTCTAGGGCTTCGGCCTTTTACCGATAAAAAAAAAAACAAAAAAAAAACATGAAACCAAATTGAAATAATTGAAAGATATATTTACTCCAATCTAATCTACTTACGCAAAAAGGGTCACAAAAATACTTGAACTTTGACTAGCTCACCCTTGCACACAACAAAAAAATCACAAATGAAACATCCTAGGGGTGGAGATTTTAAGATGTACATTTAGAGGTTCCATCAATATACGATACTTCTTATAATGGGGCTCCAAAGTTTTTCCCTTCTAAGATGTAGAATATTTAGTCATTTTAATGATTATAAGTTCATCATAATCTCTACATTGTCATTTAAAACACTCATTCAATTGTAAATCACATTCAAAATCAGCTTTACCAAAAGACATCTAAACTAAAAGCTTATAATTCTAATACTACAATCAATAAAAAACTTGAACATTACTGTTTATCTATTTTTTAACCAAACCTTTGCTTCCTCATACAACCCTTCATAATGAATATAAACAATTTAATAATTTTTAAAAAAGTTTAATCGTTTTTCAAATTTTAATGAAAATTGAAATTGTCAAACAAAAGATAATTATTGAGTGACATTAATTCTAAAATAAAAATGTCAAACCCAAAATGCGATCTATAAGAAATTCTAATTTACAGTTTGTTTTACGAAAAATACGCCTGTTAGGAGACTCTAATTAAAAAGAAAAATAGCGCCTTTGGAGACCGCCAAAGTCCCTCTGCCGCCTCTTCAAATGCTGCAATTCGAACGCGCCATACTTCCACTTTGAATGCCATCTTTGTTTAGCGAATTTCAATCTTGACCAATTCAAACAGATGCACTCTGTCGTCCTCCTCTATAAATATCATACGCTTTCTTTATCTATTACCATTCTCAATCTTTGCTCTGGATCTCGCATAATATCTATAAACCCATTTTCCATTTGTAAACCCATCACATTCACTCGGTTCTTTCTTCTGGCAGTTACTATGGCGAAATCAATGCTACTGAAAATTATGGTAATACTGCTGGTGCTCAACGTTATGTTTTCCCTAGTTGTCTCTGCTCGTCCAATCCTCAAGGAAAAGGTGAATAGTAATACAGGCATTGATAATCTGCTTGAAATTGTGGAGATGTTAGCATCGTGTACTAATTGTGCAGGCAACATTCCAGATCCTAGTTGCTGCAAGAGATAAAATGAAAGCTGCATGCAGACCGCTTTCATCTGTCTTGATTGCGTGATATTTAATTTGTATTCTTTGAAACGAAGGACATAAATGTTCAGTTGAATCAAATCTTAAATGTGATTCTTTGATTTGAAAAAAATGGCACGCCGAATAAGTTGTGATAAAATCTGAAGTTTTAAACTGCTAATGTGGACTAAGGAATAAATGAGGCCACAGAAATGTGACACCACAAAGTTTCACTGAATAAATAAATTCTGAAACATGTTGGGTTGAATATGAAGTCATACACTCAAATATTTACAGTCTACAACGCGTGATCTATGACTTTGACCAATTCTTATGTCAGATTAGACATATATTATCATCGAGCGGATCATATTTTTAGTCCTCTCTAGGTAGGGATAGAAATTTTTTTATCACATTTTCTTAAAATATGTGCATCGTTAAACATTTGATGGATCTCTCAATCAATAATCTATTGTATAAATTATAAACTAAATCAATTTAGCTACAGAAATACATAGGGTACATCTAATTTTGTAGATTTAATCAGTTTTCTAATTAAAATACTTACTGAAAATTATTAATTTATACATTTTTTTAGTTTTTGTCATATACAATTAGATTAGCAGATTTATTAAATTTAAACTTTAAATTAACTGAAAATATACATTAAATATGATGTTTTGATTTGAAAAGATAAGAATCTCTTCTAAATATTGAACATCATACATATATTTTCACATCATTTTACAAAAATATTGTGATTTAAAGTTAGATAATATAATAATATCTTATTACAAATTATTTTATGGTTTACTTAAAAGATAAATGTATTATACTAATATAAACATTTTATAATACTAACGGAAATAGAAAAAAAATATTCCTTCATTTTTTAAGTAATTCCTTAAAATTTATAATTCAAATAATTTTATGATCAAAATCTTAAAAAAATAAAAATTTCTATGATAAATTAAAAGTTAAACCGAAAAAAGAATATATATTATTTTAAAAGATAGCTTATCTTTATATTTTTGACTCTATTAAAAAAATATTATTCTTTTAACAAACTACTTCAAGAAAGAAATTAATTAATTAAAACTATACTTAAAATCATTCTAATAAAAAAACCACACATACTTGCTATCAAATTATAAAGCTACAAAATCCGTTAAACAATCATTAATTTGCAAATATTCAGACTAGTATTCAATAAAGTACATTTTAAATATATAGAGATAAATAATATTAAAATATACTTCACCTTTGAATAACATGAATTCAAACGTAGAAAATGTCTATGCAGAAAAAAACACCAGCATCCACAAGAAAATGTAATTTTAATGTTTGGTTCATGAAAAATCTATTACCCTTGGCTATGCCTTAAAATGAAAGCATGTTTGAATGTGGCGTGTTGTTTTACTTTGAATATCACCCTTCTTGAGCAAATTTTGACATTGATAAATGCAAACCCTATATACCTCCTCTATAAATACGATATACTTCCTTTATTCATACCAATTCCCTTTATTTGCTCTATATTAGCAAGATATTCTCTGAGTTTTCCTCTCTTCACATTTGTTTGCTTCACTCTTTCTATTGTTACTATGACGAGATCAATACTTCTCAAAATTGTGGGACTGCTGCTTGTGTTCATCATTTTGTTTTGCGCTGCTTCTGCTTGACCTATTCGCAAGGAAGAAATGAATACATTTGCACACATGACGGACAATAAATCAATTGATAGTATACTAGATGTTGTGGAGATGTAGTAATGACACTTGAGCAATTTATAAGAAAAGGATCTAACTATCCCAATATTTTCAAGGTGACTTAAATTTTGATATAGTTTCATGAATTTGTCGTTCCTCCCCTGCTGATATTCTCAAAGCGTGGAGTTGTATGATGTTTATATTAAGGTTTACTTTAAATAAAATATTTTAAAATAAACGTTGTGAAGTAAATTTGAAGAGTTATATCTTGTAGAGAAAAAAATATTTAAGAGAGATCAAATAAAGAAAAAAATACATATCTTTAAAATAAATTTTATTAAACATATTTTCTTTTATTAACCATATAACTTTTGGGTTCCACCCAAATCCTAGATGGGTTAAATTAATAGTAATTGCTATTGATCAATGGCTGCGCAAACCGTTACAATACTTCTTTATATATATGCTTTTCCATGGTGCTTAATAGGATGATAAAAAGCATTTACTCTGTTCCCTCATCTTATTCTATCTACCCATTCCATATTGAACGGAAACATGGTACATATCATATTTTATTGTTCATTTTGTAATGACAAGTGAGCCTATATATCAAATATCCGAGATTCTCTATTATTCATTCTTTAGTACTTTGTATTACTGTAGGATATTATTCTATTAACTGACAATTTCTATTTCTTGTGTATAATCATTGAAACTTTGTTTAAATGGATTATTTTTACCTATATCAAAATTGGTTTTAATGTCATCTTGTCCAACTAGATATTTGTTCTACATGAACAAAGATAATTTTTTTGTTACATTAATTCTTTGTTTTTAGAAGAATAAATAAATAAATAAAATTTTAATCAAACAAAAAGGTTCTTATAACCCTTTGATTCCATTGATTTCTATATTAGATTGGTTATACATGATGATTGCCTTCATATGAATAATTAAAAAATTAACATATCAAAAAAGATAAACACGCCACTCACAAAATTGTTTTATGATAATAATTGTATAAGGATGAATATCTTCTATTTACTTTAGACACTAATGAAAAGATATACCACAGAGATACTAAGGTGTAGGGGACAAAAACACAAGGCTTTTAAAACCGGGTTCCTGCTGAAGGCTTTGAAGCTTCAATAAAAGCATCAAATACAAGGGAATGATCATAGCTTGGTGTCGTGGCTATACATTGTATTTCTCCATGTTTCCATGGCGGAAAATCTTAATTAGCTGGTTCGATCCACAATAGCTGTACGCAACCTTCTTTTATCTCTTGCGGTAATTTCAACAATTGGGATCTGCAATGTTGCCTGCACAGTTAGAACCCGTTGCTAACATTTCGACAATTTCAAGCAGATTATCAATTGATTTTCTGTTGTTCATGTCTGCAAATGTATTCACTTTTTCCTTGATGATTGGACGAGCAGAGACAGCGAGTGAAAGAAAAACGTTGAGCAGGATCAGCGCAACCATAATTTTGAGAAGCATTGATCTCACCATACTAACTACCAGAACAAATTCTGAAGACAACAGACGTGCTCCGCTTACAAACGTAGAAAGAAAATGCTGGACGAATACCTTGCGTGATACAGAACAAAGATTGGGAATGACTATGGATAACGAAATCATATCGTATTTATAGAGAGAGACGACGGGGTGCAAGAAATTGAATAGGTCAACATTGAATTTTGGGTGATATTCAAAGTAAGATAATTACGCGTTGAAGAGCCAGCAATTCTAACAGGCGGCAAAGGGACTCTTTCGGTATTCAAATGTGCCTTTATTTTAAGAAATGTAACCCACGACTTCCGTTGTTTCATGGAATTAAAATTACAATATCTTTCTATTGATTTTATGTCTTGACCTCAATGTTAGTCAACAATTAATGAGTTTTTGATAGAAATTAACATTTTATTAAAAATAGGTTGTTCCTCCATTGTGACCAAAATGAATTAAAGAAAAAAACCTTAAATTTTAAGGTTAGGTTCTTCTTTAATTATATGATTATAGTTTTCATGTGCATCACACATCTTCTTCATAGTGGTAAGAGCATTATATATTCTATCATTTATTAGCACGGGTTGACCTTTTCTCACATGTAAGATGCACATTTAGGTAACCCACGTATTCCTTCATCCTTATAGTTGGCTTTGTAAGTCACCTCTTTCATTTTAGTACTCTCAAACTTTGTTGCTGTAATGCCCAATATTTTTTTTTCAATGAAATAATACAGAGACTATTTGTCTATTTTTCTCGAAAATACACAGGCACAACTTAAGACCAGATTTTCACAATTTAATGGTTGAACAGTAAAAAAAAATTTGAGTAAGTTTTTCTGCATCTGTACATTTATTTTGGACCCATAAGTTGCCCTAGTGTTTAACCTAGGACTCTAATACCAAGTGTAATGCCCAATATTTTTTTTTTGGGCAAGAACACAAACTACCATAAAATAAGTTTTTTTTCTTTTAACAACTTGCTAATATGTAAATTTTGAGTTTAAGTTAAACTTTACTAATGTTTTCAAATTTTTTTTTTACAACAACAAACACAAAATTATGAATTTTTTTTTTTAGAAGTTGCATTACAAACATGTACAGAAGATTTCAACATATATTACACATAAATCATTTTACACTCATACTCAAATGAGATTCATCATTAGATTACATTACATAGTCAAATAATTTTAAATACAACAAGTAGCTTCTCTACATGTTCTTCTACAAAACAAATTAGGAAACACCTCATTATTCTTTTCTTCATGAGGACTGCAACACTTAGGATTCTTGCAACTAAAAGCTTATCTCTACTCAGCCAAAACAAAACTTGCATATCAAAAACCAACAATCCATGGAATACTCTCCTCCCTACCATATGGCATCATGAGACCTCGTAGGTCCTAGCCAACTCCTGAGCAAAGGGAGCCAAGCTAACTAGGGAACACACATGCAACCTTCAAATATTGTAAATACAACACATTATTTTACGAAACAACAATAGATACGAAACACTACTAAAACCATTTAACATGAAACCCCCTTGTCGGAAAAAAAAAGGGACAAGAAGTCATTCTTGCCTTCACACAAGGCTTTGCATCATAAATTTTACTTTTGTGGCCATTTACAAACCAGATCTTCTAAGACCCACCCAACAAGAATGAAAATAATAACTCCCATTAACAACAACCAAAGAAAGGAACACAACAAGAAAAACCTCCATTAACACTACATTACTAAGCTCACACATACAATACAAAAGAATAACAAGAGTTTTGCATACAAGAAAATAGCTACAAGAGAGCTCTTTCTCTCATCATGAAACAAAATAAAAGAGTGAGAATGAGATTTCACCAACCTAAAGTCCAATGCTAAATGGAAGATAGTTGTAGAAGAGCTTATCCACTTTCCAAGGCTTTCTCCCAAATTGACAATTCTCTAAAACTAGAGAGTGGGTGTCAACCCAATACCTTCCCTCAAAACTCTTACTAAAAGGAATTTTTCACCAAACCCTCATTAATGGGTATGGTTCATGGAGTACTCCCATCTCTCCTTGTCTCCCTTCATAAATGAGGTGGAGACCAAGAATGGGGAAAGAGGAATGGCCTTGTCCTCCTATTGGATGGTCTTCCCAAGGTGAGTCCCCCAAGAGTGGATTTTCGTCCATCTTGGAAAATCCACTTTTGGGAGGTCCCCCAAGTCAAAAGTAAGGTGTCCTATAGTCAAAAATTCCCCTAACCCAATGGTCTATCAAGGGGATTTGTCATTTTTGTGCTAAAGACTACCCAATGTGTCCACATGAGTCTTCAAAACACCCTTCTAAGCTACCCTATAGATTTGACATGGATGTGACTCTTCCTTGGCTCTCTAATCAAGTGGCTCTTCTTGGGAAGGAGAACTAGGTGACCCTTCAAGCTCCCCAAGAGACATGCCAACACATCACTAGCACAAGGAAAACATTTCACAACTCACTTGACATGTCACATATAAATTCACAAGATATAAAAAGAAGAAATAAATTAAAGTACACACACACACACATTCACTTCACGAAATAAAAGACATCAAAATGAGCTCTTGTCCCCCTCTGGACACGACCTTGGTGTCATGGGAGACACAATACATGCTAACTTGACTCCCCCTAAATTCCATGGTTTTATCCCTGCACACTCGAGATAATATCAGTAATTCCAATAATATGTCATGTATATAATCCAATTAAAGCATCATATAAACCCATTTGTACATATAAAACAATTAAGTGTACATCCACACCACCTCATTCTTATATATAAATCTACATTTCTCCAAATCCAAAATTGATCAAACTATATATATAGTAATTGAAAATACCTCCTAACCAAGTTTCATAACTCAATTCCACATAGTCCATATTCCTTTATACTCTCTAACTCTAAAGCATATCATAATTTTCATTTATTTAAATTACCTCAATTTATCTGCATCAAGTCGCACATATCAATATAAGATCCAAGATCTTAGTTCTATATCATTTCATTTAGCTCATAACTGTAAGCAAGTAAAACATAACCCAAATAAGATGTAGTACCAATGCACCAGGGCCTTCCATCAAATCAGGTCGGAATGTATCATCTTGTAATAACATTATCTCAATTTAACAGATGGTACTCAATCATTAGGTTCATATCCTAGAATACACAATGCTATCTTAAAACAAGGTGGTCCTTAACCCATGATAAACATCGGTCCTAAAACATAATTTACCTACCATGAAATCATCCCATAATACAATTTGTCTTGGATCCCTTCTTTATTAATTTTGAGTATGTTTCAAGAAGACAAGTCACGAAGATGGTTGTGTCAAGGTTATTTCTAATCCATCCCGTATTTAATTACTGAACCTATTATGTCTTTAAAATCTACAACTTCACTAATCAAGTTGGTTAATAGTGAGGACATGTCAAACTCAAAAAGTTTCTATACTTCCTTAAGCTCATCCTTATAGTTGGCTTTGTAAGTCACCTCTTTCATTTTAGTACTCTCAAACTTTGTTGCCTACGAATTTCTAATGCTAATTGGATCACTCTTCTATTGCATTGTCAGGTTTTCTTTATATTAGCAAGTCTCTAACTCTAACTTCCATGGTGATGTGTTATGACCTTAATGAATTGAACACTTCACTTCAATGTCTTCATTTTCTAGGTAATTTGGGTCACTTGCGCATGGTATGATTGATCCATTCAATTAGTCAACATTTATATTTGGTATGTGGTGTTCTTCTTTGTACATCATGTGGGATCTTTTCGCAATAGTGAGTGCTAACTTGTTCTAATTGGCCACTTATCAAAATGTAATTCTACCATGTACCTTTTGTGCTAAAATGAATTTACAACTAACTTTTCAAGGATTTTTGAATAAGTTAAACACAATGTATATAGGTGTTTGGATTTTGACTCTATTTTATTTATCATCCCGGTCTTTGATTCATCATCAATATGATAGTGTCTAGCAAAGAGAATGGTACATAAAAGCATCTACCAATCCATCACATAGAGTTTGTAAAGCTATCTATCATTATTAAAATATATGAAGCACATAGATTGCCCTATAACTCTATTGTTAAAATATTTACGTACAAGGCTAGAATTCCCCAACTTATTTGAATAAGGAATTTTTTAAGCTTAAACCAATAACAACATTTAATTTTGGAGGCACTCTATCATTACTTCTATAATTTGACACGAATTCAAAGGATTTGTGCATGCAATCAAATACATTTGGTTCAATTACTTTTACCTATTTGAATGTTATATTTTTGTAGAAATTTTTTGTATTTTCAATCAATCAACAATTAAAGTTTCTTGACGATTTTTTTTAATTTTGTGTAGAACAGTAATAGCCTAAGTCAATTTCATAGTGTATCAATCATTTAGATGGATGAAACCCAAGAAGTTATTGGATTGATTCCCTTTAGTCTTAGAAATCCAAAAAAATATGCAACAAGGATTTCCAGACAAATTATTTCAAGGAAACTACTGAATATATGAAAGAAACGATATCAAATTTATTAAAACTATCAATGTGGAACACACTGAGTAGTTTTAAAACAAGTATATTGATACCAAAGTTAGTTGACAAGTATTTAGTGGTTGATAAACATTATTTTATTAAACAATGAAGGATATCTAAATCAACTATCAATAGATAATAGTAGATCACTACTAAAATAGAAAGAGTTAGGGACCATGTCGTAAAGCATGAAAATAGTAAAACTTGGTTCTAATTGATGGTTTTCAAGCTTCAACTAAAAGATGTGGCTATACATATTTTCTTGGGGGGCAGAAACTCAATAGAAGAGATTGATCGTATGTTGGTACATATGGCTATAAAAAAAATTCTCTTTCGCCACAAAGTAAAAACTATGAACATTATTTAAGAGTGTAGGGAGTCTCCAAACAAAAAAAAAACAAATATTTTAAGTGTGGTTGAAGCACAATAAATCTATGCAATCTTGTTTGATCTAACAAGTAGGATAACATTATGAGATACTCAACATAACTTACAAAAACTTTTTTTTTTTTATAGGGTATCATTCATCTATAGACTATAATATGACTAAAACCTTTAATCTTGTGACTTTTATGACTAAATTTGAATGCCTTGAATTTTGTGTTTAGTCAAGTACTGAATTAGGACCTCCATGTTAAAAATATCTAATTTTGATAGCATATAATGAGGCTTTTCAATCTTGACAAACTAATCTATAATTAAAGTTTATTTAAATCTTATTGATAGTATATACATGCTATGTTATACATTAAATCATTAGTACTTTTAGTATTGCTATATATTTTCTCTATTGAAATCAATAACAATACTTTGAAACTTAACCCAAGATTAAATAGAATGACATAAGAAACTAGTATAAAATTCTAATAAATGGTCCATGAGTGTATGAGAAAGCATTTTACTAGACATCATTTTAAATTTTTTTATAATGATTCAGTCAGTCGATGAAGGAATATATATGCACAATACCTAATGCTCTTTTCCTGCAATAAAAAAAGGGGCAAATTTATTTTGAGATCACTAGGTATAAGTTGGGGAAAGTAAGGTTTTTGAATATAAATAAATTTATTATGTATGTTGACAGAAAAAAGTAAATATTTGTTAGGGATGATCTTGACTGTTTAAGAGAGTAGCTTGTGATATTTATTATAAACATTTTCTAAATATGTTAATATGTTTCATTACAATAGGAATATCATGTTGGGTTTCAACTAGTCCTGGTAAATAGCAATAAGTCAATATGACTTACATTATTCCAAGCTACGATATAACAAGAAAATATTTTCTTTTAGACTTACAATTGTAGACACCTAAAAATGTCTCATTCTTGCAAGAAATTTTTTTATTAACATTCCTCTTAAATTATTAAATAACATTTATTATTCAATTAATTATGTTGTTCTACCATATTCTAAAATTAAAATAATCAATTCTTTCTAAAATCTATAATTAAGTGATTTTAATTAATTAATTAATTAATTAAATTATGGAACATCTAATCAGCATTTCATCATCTATTCATTTATAATATAATTAAATAAATAATATTACTTAATCATATCCCACTCTATTTGATAACCTACAACTGATTGAATATCTTGATGGAATGAATGGACAAGTGAAAGATAGTGATTAATGGTCACCGAGCTACTAAAGTGATATGTAAGACAATTAAATCAGTCAATGTATGGTCGTTGATGTCAAATAGTTTTAACTGTACTTGTCATGGTGGTTACAAACATCTAAAGAAGGAAAATGGTAAAGGAATGAGATATGTACATGAAGATGAGATGGATATGAAAGATATGGATATGGTATACATTGGATAACTTATTTATAAGTCTATGGCATCATGTTGATGACTTGGTTGTATTACATGATTTTGTTATGTATTGAAGGTCATAACTGAACAAGTTTATTTGGTCGGGTAGATGAAGATTTATGTATACAACGAACTAGTGTAGTGTATACTGAGTATAGTATTAACTGAGAAAGTATTCACCAACACATTATGTATTGACCAAGTCAAAGAAACAAATAAAGATTATATCCAGTGGATTGAAATGATGCACTGGACAATTACTTATGATTCTGATGTAGATGATAAAGTTTGTTATCATGATCTAACGAATGACCAAATTCAAGATTGATTGAATGAAACATGTTATTGACACAACTATCGAGGAACGTTAAAGAGGCAAAATGAACAATGAAGATTAAGAGGCAAAATCTAACAGATGAAAAGAAAATGGTTTATGGTGTCTATTTAAAGAGACACAAGATTTATTATTGAGTCTAGGATTATTGATACTACACGATAATTCGCATGAAATGACTATTTTCATGCATCACTGATCAAACTGGTTGAAGACAGAGCTGAGTTGAACTGGAGACATTGTCGAGCATTAGATAAGCATACACCGAGTGGAATAAGGTTAGAGTCCATATGAAGGATTGAATTGTTTATTGATCAGAGGAGGTATTTTGAGCTTAGCTTAGATCTGAAAATCTACAAATCTTAGATGTATTTGAGTCAAACCATTATTGTATCAGTCTAACCATTGTTACTGCAAAATCTCTTAACCAAGTGGGACTTAATAGTCTTTTTGTATTTCAATATGACATTCAATGGATGTTGATTTTTTTCTTGTTGACCTCAAAGTGAATGTTAGTCAAGGGAGAACTATTAGTGATAAATCATCTAACCAGGTCACACCTTATAGTGTATTTTGTAACCTTTAACAAGGTTTGCTCCTAACCGAGCTCACTTCAGAAGAGTCAATTATTTTGGGTTACTAGTCCTACGTGGTTTTTCCCCTAACAGGGTTTCCACGTTAAAAATCTATGTGTTATATGTAAAAAATTAATGGCTAGAAGACTATAGAAAGGTAAAGGAAGATATAAAGGGAAATTTCCCTTGGTATGTTTTAACTGTAAGAGATTGGTCACATTGTAGCTAGATGTCCTAACCAGAAAGGAGATGACAAAGACAATGAAAGATCCGATGAAAGAAAGTTTGACATAAGAGATAACTGAGAACACAGAGGCAACTGACAGTATGAAAGAAGAAGCAACCGAGACTACAAAGACAAAGGCAAGAAAGCATGTTACCTTGTTTAAGATGATGATGATGATGACACTAACACTAATGAAGATATTGAGGTGGTATTCATAGATTTGAAAGAAGATTCAAAAGAAGAAGAAGAAAGGTATGTTGAAACAACACTTATTTCTAAAGTTAGCAAGAATGATACTTGGATTATTGATAGTGGTTGTACACATCATATGACTAGTGATGAATAAAAATTTTAATACCTTGAGCATTATAATGGTGGATCTGTTAAAATGGGAAATGATACACCTCGTCTAGTAAAAGGAAAATGATCCATCTTGCTGAACAATAAGATTAGATGTAAGAATGCATATTAGGTGAAGGAACTTAACTATAATTTGTTGAGTGTAGCATAGCTGAATAACTCAGGTCACTGAGTTGCATTTGAAAATAGAAAGGTGAAAATCTATGATGAGACTAGAAAGCTGGTTGGTACTGGTGAACAATTTAAAGGTAATCTATTCCATCTTGAAAATGCTAAAACTTCTTGTTTACTGGATATAATTGAAGATGTGTGGTTATGGAACAAAAGGTTATGTCATGTAAATTTTGACAACATGGTTAAAATTACTAAGAAAAGACAAATTAGAGTCTTACCGAGCTTATCTAAATCTGACCATGTCAAGTGTAAACAATGTCACAAGGGAAAAATGTCAAAATCTAGTTTCAAGAGAAAAATTTATTCATCTAATACTATTTTGGAGTTGGTCCATACCACCTTGTGTGGTCCTATGAGAACTTAGAGTTTTTATGGAGACATATATTTTATCTTATTTGTTGATGACTACTCTAGGATGATGATTGTTATGTTTTTGCAAGAAAAATTTGAAGCTCTCAAGATGTTTAAATGGTATAAAGCTAGAGAGGAAAAGGAAAGTAGAAAAGAGTTAAAATTCTTGAGATCAGATAGAGGTGCTGAGTTTATTTATGATGAATTAATTCACTAACTTTTTTAATGACCATGGAATTAAAAGATATTTTTTTTCACCGAGGACACCACAAAAGAATGGAATTGTTGAAAGTAGGAATAGATCTATTGTTGATTGTGCTAGAACAGTGATGATTAAAAAATATGTTGCAAAAATGTACTAGATAGAAGCTATTAGTACTTATATATATATACATTAAACTAAGTACAACTGAAGAAAGATTCAAACAAGACACCCTAAGAGTTATGGTATGGGAAGACACCGAATGTAAGTTATTTCAAAATATTTGGAAGACGATGTTATATTTAGAAAGATGATAGAAATGGGAAATTTGATTCAAAAGGTGATGATGGAATAGTCTTAGGATATTATACTAAAAGAAAATCTTACAAATGTTTGAATAAGATTACTAACAAAATGATTGAAAGTGCAAATGTAAGGGTTGATGAGTTTGCTGAGAAAAATGATGAAGAAAGTAAAAAGTAACTAGAAGATTATGGTCTGGAGAAATTTTAATATCAACACCATGTGCATGGGAATTATAAGGGAAGCCGTCTATCCTCAGATTCTAGAGGATAATGATGGAAAAGTCCACAAGGAAGAATTGATAGACCTTGCACTGGTTGTGCTCAGTGATAAAGCCAAGGAGAAGCACATGGATTTTCTTAACAACACTAAAAATAGTATGTTGGATCAGTTCCGATCTTTCAAATGGCTCTACTATGAGATCGAGGACATCAAGGAAAACATTCAGGGCTTGGACAACAAGGAAAAGATCACAGAGAATAAGCCAAGTCTGGAAACCAGGGTCACGAACATGGAAACCAAAATGATAAGTCTGGAAAAACCCTCAAGGGTGTGGTAGAGAAAAACTTTAACATCCTTAAAATGTCCAACAAGAACCTTAAGCTAATGATTAAAAAGATGGAAGAAAAATGGACCCCAACACCGAGCAGAGGACTATGAAGGAGGACAAGGAGCTGACTGAAGGACCGGGTAAAAGAACCAAGGCTCAAACCAGGAAGAATAGGGAGAAGATTGATCCACAAGGTTACCAAGTGAAAAACATCAAAGACATGGTTCAACTCATGGGGGCCCTTGAAAGCAATGCGCCTGTCATGCTCAAGAGCTTGGCATAACTGGTCATGGTACTCTGTATTTTGGCTATGCTTTATTTTCTCTATTTTTTCTTGTTTGGCCCTATGGTGGCCTATCCTAGCTACTTTGTTCTGTTTTCTTTGTTTGATTCTCTAAACTTTTTTTAGACTTTAAACTGCTGTGGGTTTTAGGGTCCCTGTAAAACCTATTTTACTTAATAAAAAACTAGAAGATTATGGTAGATTCGCATACATTGAGAAACTTGTCACTCTATGCGAGAAACAGGCTTAAATTACTTAGCAACATGATAATGATACCGAGCATCATGATATAGAGATTGAGAATCAGGAAATTGCTATCGAGGAAGATAATGATCCTACACCGAATGATGAGCAAAGAAGAGAATAAGTACTAGAAAAAATTATAAGGTGACACCATCCACAAAATTAGATTATTGGTGACAAGAAAGCTCGCATAATGACACGAAGTAAGTTGAGAAACAACACATGTTTAGTTTGTGAATTTGAACCTAAAAATGTTAGAGATGCACTTGAGAATGATGAATGGATTAAAGTCATGAATGAAGAAATACACGAGATACTGAAAGTCCTCCCTACAATATGGCTAAAATTTTGAATGGGGTAAAAAATAATCCTTAGATTACCTTGAACTCCTGTAGGAGACAATCATCCCACTCTAACCTAATAGACTTGCAGACCTTTATATCCTGTACCAAATGAACACCGATAGAAATGAGGAAGTCTCACATGTATTTCTTCTTGAACTTTATTACCTTGTAAGCACTAACTAGTTACCTAGCCATCTCAATAAATAAAATTCTATCTAAAGGGTAGCTTTGAAGCTTCTAGAGATTCACGGTGCTCCCACAAATCCTAATATATATCAATACTTTGAACTAAATGATATAAGCTCCAATGGCTTTCACCTTAGCTACAACTTATTCTGATAGCCTTTTCACGTAATGTCCATCTATTGAATAGATGATCACGAAGACAAGGGGATAATTTATCACCCTATACTCTTTTCTTTCCATATCTTTGTTTATCTTTTCTCTATAGCTAAGGATACACATGATATGGCCAACTTGATGGGTCTTTCAGGTTAGCCTTCTTGTATAGGCCTAGATATTTAGCCATTGTGGCAAGAAGGTAGAAAATATAAGATGTGATGAAAAACCTTGGGTTGTACTTGAGCTATCTTATTATCTCATCAAGGTTGTCACTGATGATAGTGCCCCAATCAATGTGGGCTTCTTTACCCTTGATAGTCTCTATGGTGTGGATAATCCATGACTCTAATTGATGTGCATGTGGTAGACCCCACACCCTACTTAGTATGGTGATAGATGCTCATATGTCACTATTTAGATACCCTATGTGTATATCAATCTTATATAGTTTGTACTTGGGAAACTTCACCATCGAGTATTATTTATTGACCCTATTATAAGCATCCTTGGTATGGTAAT
Organism: Chamaecyparis obtusa; assembly: GCA_027943335.1. Taxonomy (NCBI): domain Eukaryota; kingdom Viridiplantae; phylum Streptophyta; class Pinopsida; order Cupressales; family Cupressaceae; genus Chamaecyparis; species Chamaecyparis obtusa. The sequence continues at coordinate 68,899 of BSBK01000819.1, read as the reverse complement.
TAAACCATTTCATCCCCAATTCCTTGGTCAATAGGTAAAAATGTTCCATGCCCTTTTGTAAGTGGAATTAATCTTCTATAACATCTAGTCTTAGGTCCAACAACATTTCTCTGGGCTTTTTCCTGACCATCTTCTGATCTAATACATAAGGATGTGGTAAGTGAATGATCAAGTCTGAGGACAAGATAGACATGAGGTGCGCAACTGTAGCAACAAGTCCAAATAGACATAATGTGGTGCAATTAGAAGACCTTCCCTATGGCTCATTGAAGTGTTATATGAAGGTTTCCCAATCCATGTGACCAATGTTGCTATCAATAATCTCCTTATGAGCATTGTTCATTCTTGTTGGTTTATGGTACCCCTTGAAATGGTACTTCATCGACAACACACCTATTTTGTAAGGCATCATGCACTTTGCACATAGTAAACAATCTCTTATTAGAAGAAAAACAAAATCACCTAATCTAATAAGTTAACTAAAAAACCTATTTAATGCAAGAAAACAAATAAAAAACAATTAAAATCCAAGAAAGAAACCCTTTAGGAGATCAAAATCTCTCATTTTTGCGCACTGTACCACTCATGTCTTTCCATGTTTTTGACTTGTTGTAGTATGAAAAACATGGGATTACACAAGTCCGAACTCACTAAGTGCTTGCATGTTCATTCCCCTTGGTGAATGCATATATAACTTTTAGACTTATCACAGTTCAACAAAAGTAGGATTATGAAAGTTTGACTTCAGTGAAACTGTGAAGTTGGGAATGGGTAGGTGGGGTTAATCTGAGAAGTAACTCATCTTCATACTTTCATACAATGAAAGTCTGAAAGGAACTTCATTATATAGGAAGTAATGGTGGCACATCGTCACTTGTAGAGGGGGTGTCCATGATATGGTGCAAAGAATAGTTCTTTCAGACCTTCATACTGTAGAAGTCTAAAAGGGACTCACTCAGTGACAAGGAAAAAGAATGAGATAAAAATGGGATTTCATGGAGGGGCCTGTTTAACAAATGCAACAAACACAAACTAATCTACTCGCCGACTAAAGAAATCAAAATCTATCAAACTAGAACCCTACAAAACCAAGCAAGACAACAAAACTAGCAAACTGAAAGAAAAAGAAACCAGTTAGGGGACACAAAAACCCTACCTTAAAAGCATAGATAAATGATAGAAAATCTATGAAGATGAGCTTGAAGAGAGTGATTTGGAGCATGGTGGACTCGCAAATGGTGTAAAATGGAGATCAAGTAGTCATCAATGAGCTGCAGAGGAGTCATAGAGTCAATGGTAGTGTCTCTTTGAGCTCTGAAGTTGAATCGCAGAATGAACAAAATGAGGGTCTCAACTCCCTTTTATATACTAAAGATCAGGGTGATGTCAATAGGATAAGGTTTTTAGACTGTGGAAGTTTGAATATCTTCCTTTCCTTAGCCTTTTGTGAACGTAGGGGAGAGTTGGGATTTCGAGGTATCACACTTATCAAACTTTTAGAGGTCACAAAACCTCTGAAGTTTGAAAGTGTGAAAAAAAGCCTTCTTCAAAAAAGAAAAAAAATTAATGCTAAAACACACTAAAAGACTAAAAAAAGTAGTTCCCATTATGGGCAAGTGGTCAAAATGGGGTGTATGTTTTGGAACCATAACAACTATTTTGTCAATATCTAGATAATTCATTGTTCTAGGGTCACATATAAACTTCCACATAAACAATAAGTTGCAGATTCTTGATCATGTGCATCTATAGATATGTCTCTCTGGCAATCAAAAAAAATGTCGGGCATGGTTTGAGGAACCCTAGTCTAGCAATTTTTTTGTGTTCAAAATCTAGCATCTCTTTTCATTGTCTACTTTATGCTCCTATACCCTTTTTACTATCAAATTTGAACTTCGACACATGAAAAATTGAATCTGTGCATTTAGGAAAAAAATTTCTATTGTCAACGAGCCAAGTGTTAGTGATATCAACTATATCACACATGTGGGTAGATGCTAAGATATGTAATGTTCTTGTTGATGTTAGATTGGAATATAATGAACATGAAAGTTCTCATCCCTCATATAATGGGATGCACACTTGACACATGGAGCATAGTGGTTATAACAAGAACTTGCTATAGAAAAACAAAAAAAACACATAAATGCAACATCAACAAAGGGATGTAGTTGGTAACTCGGGAAAGACAATTAAGACAAATAACAAAACATCAATAATAGAAGGGGCAACTAGAAAGGATGAAATGGTAATAAAAAGAAAAAAATGTTGTTACCTATTAATTAATTGTACAAGACACATGAAGATGTAAACTAATGAGCCATCACTAAAGTAACATGAAACCAAATTGAAATAATAAATACTCATTCAATTGTAAATCACATTCAAAATCAGCTTTGACAAAAGAGATCTAAACTACGTGCTTATAATTCTAATACTACTATCGATGACAACTTGAAAGTTAAATTTTATCTATTTTTTTACCAACTCTTTTCTTCCTCATACTACCATTTATAATGAATATAAATAATTTTTTATAATTTTTAAGATTTTTAATAAATTTGCAAATTATAACTAATATTGAAATGGTCAAACAAAAGATAATTGTTGAATGACAACAATTCTACAACAGAAAGGTCAAACCCGAAATGCGATAAACGAAAAAAAATTTAGTTTACAATTTGTTTGAATAAAAATACGCCTCTCTTAGAGCCACACTAATAGAAAAAAATAGCGCCTTTGAAGACCGCCAAAGTCCGTTTGCCACCTGTTGACATGCTGCAATTCAATGCGCCATACTTCCACTTTGAATGCCATCCTTGTTTAGCGAATTTTGACCAATTCAAATAGATCCACTCTGTCGTCATTCTCTATAAATATCATACGCTTTCTTTATCCATCACCATTCTCAATCTTTGCTCTGGATCTCACATAATATCTATAAACCCATTTTCCTTATATAAACCCATCACATTTCCTCGCATAATATTCTCTCGGTTCTTCCTTCTGGCAGTTACTATGGCGAGATCAATGCTACTGAAAATTACAGTAATACTGCTCGTGCTCAACGTTATGCTTTCCCTCGTTGTCTCTGCTCGTCCAATCCTGAAGGAGAAAGTGAATACAAATACAGGCATTGATAATCTACTTGAAATTGTGGAGATGTTAGCATCGTGTACAAACTGTGCAAGCAATATTCCAGATCCTAATTGCTGCAAGAGATAAAATGAAAGTTGCATACAGTTATTGTGGTTCCAATGTACATAGCTAAGATTTTGGATGTGTTGCCTGATTTTTAGTCACCCGTCATTTTTCCATGTGAAGTTGGTCGAGTCTAGGTCTAAGTCTTGCTTAGGTAGGCTTTCTTTGCCAGGTTTCCCTATCATTGCTTTCCTTCTTTGAACCGGGTGGGCTTTTCTACAAGATCTTGTAACATTGGGTAGGTTATAGACCCCATCCTGGCAAAGAAGATGTGCTCTATTGATAATCTTGTATATCAAGATGGATGGTGTTTGTTCTTTCAGAAGAATCAAGAGGAAACTTTTTCTGTATGGAGAGTGCTAGAATTGCCGATGAAGATGCAGTCGCATGATCGCAAGGAATAAAATAATGCTATGCGATCATGCGACAATGAAGTCTGTTAGGTCCCACAAGTGCCAATGATGCAGCCAATGTGTACCAATTAGAAAGGCGGTCACATGATCGCATAGATTAAAATAATGGTACTCGATCATGCGACAATGAGAATTTGAGAGCTGACTGTGTCGCTGGGACCCATATGCGCTGATGATAAGAAGATCTAGACAGATGGACCCCGCAGGAATCTACGTGTACCAATGGTAAAGCGGTCGCATGATCACATAGATTAAAATAATGGTATGCGATCATGCGACAATGTAATTGAGGATGCGACAATGAGGTTGCTGGGCCCCGCAAACGTCAGCAAGCCAAAACATCTTAAGATTCCAAATCGACGGATGGCGCATGATCTTATGGAATCTTGTAAGCTCTTACGATCATGCGACTACCGTCGGATCTGCCAAGTGTGAAGAAGTGGGTCCGGGATGTTTCACGAACACATAAGCTAATCTGTGGTTGGTCCACGAGATAATGAGTTGGCAGATTGTCAGAAGGGTCCCAACATTGGCAGAGAATCAATGGCGGGCATGTTTTTGCAAGGGATGTGTCAGACGTATGCGATCTTCAAACAACCGTAGATTCTTGCTTTTTCAAGAGTGATAAAGCTAAGGGGTCCACCGCAGGAAATCTATGGCTGGCGCATGATCGCAAGGAATATTCTTCCCTCTTGCGACCATGCGACCACCATCCGATGAGAATATTGTCAAGGAGGCCAGAGACTTAAGGAAATCAAATGAGATGGTGACGGGAGTCAAGCATACAATAAAAGGATTAAAACTTATGATTTTAAGGATCTCGGCGGTGCTTGAACGTTATAATAAAAGGTGACGGAAGAGAATTGAAAAGAAATAAATGTCGATTTCTTTTTCAAGTCAACTGTCATGGTAAAACAGAAAGCGTCTGTCACGGAGTATGTCGAAGGAAGAATAGAGAAAGAGATTGCATGATAACAGATGGTAAAGTTCTTGCCGATAGATGGCGTCTGTTCACATTCTCAGGACAAATCAAAGTTAAGTGACTCCGGAAGCCCAATGGACTCTGGCTTGATAGGTGTTGATCGAGAGGTTGAGATATCATGATCGTCTTCCATACCCTCTCATTGAAGATATTCCTGCTTGGTGTATAGCCTGTTTGTATTCGTGGAAGCTGGAAGGTCATGAGTTCTGACGAACTCTATGTATTGTGAAGTCTATAAATACTGGGAAGAAACTCATTGTAAAGGTCGGCAAACTGGATATTTGAGCAAAGTAATTCCATTTACTATAGCAAGGTTTCTGGTTTTGTTGTTCCACTAGTAGTCAATCATATGCATTTGAATAGAAAGGACAGTTATGTATGAAGCTGTGATTATGTCTTGAATTCCATTTCATGTCTGTGGTTGCAGTAAGTGATTCCATTTACTTGTCATATGTGATTCTTCTCCTATTCATCCTGTTAGTTAAATAGTTGCATACTGGACAGAAAGTACAGTGGTGTGTAGAGCTCTGATGTATGTGTGGATTCCATTTCATGACAGAAGTTGCAGTTAAAATAATTCTATTTGTCTCCCATGCATGATTCTGCTCCTGTTCTCTTGGTTAGACTTTGCATGGTTAAAATAGGTAGATTAGAGTTAGAAGATAATAAGAATAAATCCTTGCCTGAATTGTTTGTGCCTACAAGCAATTTGGTTAAAACACATCAGAGACAACCTGGTGATCAAGATAAAAACACATTCATTATATATCATACATAATTAGGGAGCTGTACCTATCAATTCAGAGGGCAGTGATAGAAGACGTACACTGACCCAATTGTTGGTGACATCCTTTTGTTCTCTCCCATTGGGTAATTTAAGAGTCAAAGATTAGAAATCTTGAAGAGGACAAACTGTTAACCAACAATTTTTGGCGACTCTACTGGGGACACTTAGAAAGAAAATATATCAATAAGTTCCTCGTAATCTAAGACATCCTGGATTCCAGATTTACCAGGAGTGCGAAGCAAAAGGGAAAGGTTGACCCAGTGTATGAAGAACTTAAAGAAGTCAATTTCCCTATTCTTGAAAATACTTACAGGAAAGGAAGGACTAAGTCAAGAAGAGAAGTTGGAGATAACAAGCCTGAAGATTTTCAATTGTCTTCTGTAGTACCTTTAAGAATAAGAAGAAGCAAATCTTCTTCACCTCCTGTTGATAGGATTCCTATTTCTACCACTTGCAATTCATTGTTATTGCACGGTATTGCACTTCCCCTCTCAGTTTCAATACAAGCAGTTACACAAAACACAAGTCTAGAAACTATGGTTGTTCCTTGGGGAAATGCTATTGGACCATTGAATCTTGCAGCAAATCATGACTTGCCAAAGGCCTCCAGAAAGAACTTTCCCAGATTCAATGGTGATGGTTTGGTATCTGCAGAACAACATCTAAGTGCCTTTCTTAAAGCTTGTAGTGTGGCGAACCCTCAGCATGATGATGTTGTAGTCAAAATGTTTGTAGACACACTGGTGGGTGATGCAGCAGATTGGTTTCAAGATTTACCTGCAGGTTGTATCACTGGTTGGAATGACATGAGGTATAAATTTGAAGAAAGGTATAAGAGTGCTGAGGATGCTCAAAGTTTGTTATTACAATTAGCTCAAATTAAGAAAGAATCATCCATCTCTATGAGAGATTTTAATGCTAAATGCAATAAACTTATTAAAAGGATACCAACTGCTAGTGCTCCAATAGGAGACAATCAGAAAACTTTCTATATCATTTCTATGCCTCCTGAACTTGGTTATCAACTAAGAAGGGCTAATGTGGCTACTTTACAAGCTGCACAAACTCTTGCAGTAGAGATGGAAGATGACATGATAGCCTCTGGGAAATGGAAGAAAGAGTATCATACTGGATCTTCAAGCAATGTAACAAGTACTTCAAACAGTACTGAGGCCATGTTACAAAGATTGTCCAATGAGATGATTGCATTAAAGAAACAAGTTGCAAGACCAACTCATTCATTATATCAGCCTTACCGAGAAGGACCAAGGTATCAAAGCGGGAACAAGAACTTACAGCTTCCTCCTACTCAACAAAGATTAGCTATTGAAGCTCCTCCTAAAGGTCAGACTTCTTATGCTTTTCACCTCAGAGCAGATCATGATGGTGATACCTGTGAAGACATGATTCGGCATTTACAAATGAAAGGAGAAGAAGTGCAAAGAATTGAATATCCAGAAGATGACGATGATCATGCTCCTCATGGCGACTCCGTAAATTTGTATTGTGAGTATGAATCAGATTCAGAAAATGGAGGAAATTGTTTTGCCACCTTGGAAGGACCTCAGCTAACTGTGATGACTAGAGGTCAGAAAAATAAAAGTCAAGTTCCCAATGCTGCTTCTGTCAAGAATCAAGTTCCTCCCCACAAGGCAGCTAAGAATGATAACTCAGCGTCAAGTTCTTCACAAAAGGAACAAAAAGATAAGTTTCCTCATTCCTTTGATATTATTCAATTTTGTGAAGAAACTAAAATTCAAATATCTACTATGGATTATTTGAGATCACACTCTGATCAATTCCAAAGGTTGATAGATCATTGTAAAAGTGGAGAAAACATTCATATCAATTCCAATGTCAGTGATAAAAGGCGAGTTAATGCTAATGAAGGGAATTCAATTGATGATGATTTCTCAATTCCTAGGCTATTTCAAGAAGAAGAACCTATGATCCATGCTACTTGTTCATATTTGAAACCAGAGCCTTTTTATGTGTCTCTTTTTATTAATGGCAACAGACTAAGTAATTGCATCATAGACTCTGGAGCTTCAGATAATGTAATGTCTGCGTCAGTTGCAAAAGCTCTAGGGCTACCCCTAACCAAAGTCTTTGGAAAGTGCTATTCAATGGATGCCAAGAAAGTACCTTTGATAGGTCAGATCAAGGATGCACAAGTTGCTTTGGTTTCATATCCTTCCAAGAGATTAAAGCTTACAATTCTTGTTGCTGACATTCCTGAAACCTATGGTATGTTGCTTAGTGGAAGTTTCTGCAAGGACTTGGGAGGAGAGATTAAACTTGATTGGTCATCTGCTTACATCCAAGTTGGGAATAAGAAAGTAAAGCTTGAACCTGAAGGTAAGGCTAAATTTACTGTTTTGAAATCAGATGATCCTAAATCTCAGATCTTATATCAAGAAATGCAATTTGGTAATTACATGTTAACATATGATGGACCTAATGCTCAAGAAGAGACGGTAAAGGAAGATTCACAACAGCTGTGGACAATGCAGTTTGATGGTAGTTGTGCTAAGGCAGGCTCAGGAGCAGGAGTAGTCTTAATTGCACCTGATGAAGAAATCACACATCTGGCCTACAAGTTGAATTTTAAGAACACTAATAACACTGCAAAGTATGAAGCTCTTCTCCTTGGAATGGAAGTTGCAAAACAAAAAGGAGTAAAGTTACTTAAGGTACAAGGTGATGCTGAGCTTTTGGTAAAGCAGGTGAGAAATTTATATTCTGTAAAAAATAATAGATTAAGGAATTACAGAAATAAAGTATGGGATGAGATGGAAAATTTTGATGCATTCTCAATAAACTCAGTTCCTAGAGACCAGAATTCAAAAGCTGATTCATTAGCTGTCTCTGCCTCATTATTGTTACCTCATCCTGAATTTAAAGATCAGATATATAGGATGGAAGTTCTTTTTAGGTCAAAGGTACTTGATAATTAAGAATCATGGCAAGTATTTGGTAATGAAAAACATATTCAGCAGTTCCTAGAAGGATCAGGCCCTTTTGTCAATATGTGCTTTGGAGATGGTAAAGATGAGCAGTCACTGATTGAGGAGGAAGAATCAGAAGAAGAAATCATTCAATTAAAAGGTAATAAGATCCCTTCTCATTTTGTATCTTTAGAAAATCTTTTTGACAAACATGATGCTTACGTTAAGGAAGAAAGGAGTGAAAAAGAAAAGACTTGTGGAGAGTATGATGGAATCAATATAGAGACTGATGATTGTCCAAAAATGATTAATATTGGAAAGTGTTGTTCCATTGAAGAAAGGGGTAAGATCAAAGAGTTATTAGTGGAATTTCAAGATGTTTTTGCTTGGGACTATGAGGGTCTTAAAAATTTCATGGATGGAGATTTTAGGCACACAATTCCTCTAAAGGCTGGGGTAGTTCCTGTCAAATAGAAACAAAGAAACTATAACCCTTTGATAGAAGGAACAATTTTTAAGGAGATTGATAAGATGTTAAAAGCAAAAATCATATATCCTATTCATCACTCCACCTGGATTGCAAATATCATCCCTGTGAGGAAGAAGAATGGAGAGATAAGGATTTGTGTAGATTTCAGAAATCTAAATCAGGCTTCCCTCAAAGATAACTATGCATTGCCGAACATGGACCATTTATTACAGATTGTTGCAGGTTCAGGAATGATGTCTATGTTGGATGGGTTTTCAGGTTATAACCAAATCCAAGTGGATGAATCAGACAAGTACAAGACAACTTTTACAACGCCATGGGGTACTTTTGCTTATAATAGAATGCCTTTTGGATTGATTAACGCAGGTGCAACATTTCAGAGAGAAATGGATCTATCTTTTGGTGATCTTAAAAATAAGATTATTGTGATGTACCTTGATGATCTAACTATTTTCTCTAGACAGAGAAAAGATCACATAAGAGATCTTGCTAGAGTCCTGCAGAGGTGTAGAGACCAAGGTATTTCTTTAAATCCAAAGAAATCTGTATTTTGTGTTACTGAAGGTAAACTTCTTGGACACGTTGTTTCTCAAGAAGGAGTTAAGATTGATCTTGATAGAGTTAGAGCTATTCAGAAGTTAAGTTTACCTTTAAGTAAAACTGGAATTAAATCTTTCTTTGTACAAGTTAACTTTTTAAGAAGATTTGTACCTGATTTTTCTGAAACTGTGAAAAGTATAGTTGATATGATGAAGGGAAATCAATCTTTCAAATGGACTGATGATGGTAAAAAATCTTTTGAAGACATAAAAAATGAAATTGCTAATGCTCCTGTTTTAGTTCACCCTGATTATACAAAAGAATTCATTTTATACTGTTATGCATCACAACACACCATGTCTGCAATACTGATGCAAGAAAACAAGGAGGGGATACAAGCTCCAATTTCTTTCATGAGTATACCCTTGAAGAGCCATGAGTTGAAGTATTCCCAAATGGAAAAACATGCTTATGCTGTGGTAAGAGCATTGAAAAATTTCAGATTTTATGTTCTTCACTCACATTCAGTTGTTTATGTGCCTGATGCAATAGTAAAAAGCATTTTGACTCAACAAGAAGTTGGTTGTAATAATAGAGGAGCTTGGATTGCCAAAGTTCAAGAGTATGACACTGATATTAGGCCAACTAAATTGGTGAGGGGGAATGCACTTTGTAAAGCCATAGCAGAAGGTCAGCCAGATGAGAAGAGTGATCATAAGGTGCTGATGGTGAGTTTACAAGATCCTTGGTTTTCAAACATTGCTTATTTCCTGACATACGGTGAGAGTCCAGAGGGATTGATAGCAAAACAGAGGAGAGATCTGAGAAACAAAGCCCTCAGGTATGTTATTTATGACGATGTTTTGTACAAAAGAGCAATAGATGGTACTTTCCTTAGGTGTGTGGATAAAGAGCAGCAAATGCAGTTGTTGAAAACTTTTCATGATGAGGCATGTGGAGGACATTTCTCTTCTACTGTTACAGCATTCAAGATCCTAAGGCAATGCTACTATTGGCCAAGAATGTTTAAAGATGCATATAAATGGGTAGCAAAATGTGAAAAATGTAAGCTATTTTCTGGTAAACCTCAATTGGTAGCTCTACCATTGAAACCAGTTGTAATTGATGCTCCTTTTCAGCAGTGGGGTCTAGATTTTATTGGTCCCCTAAATCCTCCTTCAAGTCAAGGCCATTCTTACATTTTGACTGCTACAGACTATTTTAGTAAATGGGTGGAAGCTAAGTCTATGAAGAGGACCACATCTGATGCAGTTTGTGAGTTTATAAAAGAACAAATTTTAGTTAGGTTTGGAATACCTACAAAATTGATTATGGATAATGCTTCGTATTTATCATCATCTAAAATTGTTTCTTTTTGTCATGATTATGGGATTCTGGTAGGTCATTCATCAGATTACTTTCCCCAAGGGAATGGGCAAGCAGAATCAAGTAATAAGAATTTGATTAATATCATGAAGAAGTTAGTTGATGACAATCAGAGGAATTGGCATAGGAAATTACATTATGCTTTCTGGGCAGATAGGACTACACCTAAAAGAGCCATAGGTATATCTCCTTTTGAACTAGTTTATGGGGTTGAAGCAAATCTGCCTTTACCTTTAGAGCTTGCTGCATGTAAATTGAAAATGGTAATTGAAGATGATGTTTTCAAAGATGGTTTAGAGAGAAGAATCCTATACTTGACCAAACTGCAAGAAGAGAGAGAAGAAATGGTTGACAGAATAACTGCACATCAAAACCAAGTCAAAAAGTTATTTGACAAAAGAGCTAGACTGAGGAAATTTATGGAAGGTGATATGGTGCTGCTATGGGACAAGAGACATGAACCTAAAGGAATGCATTCTAAGTTTCAATACTTATGGAAAGGCCCATTCTAGATTGTGCAAGCAAATCAGAATAATTCATTCAGGTTGGCATACCCTTCCGGAGAATCCCTGCCATGTTCCTATAATGGGCATGATTTGAAGTTGTATCAAATGCATAATTGAGAAGCAGGTAATCCCTGCATAGTGGTTAGTTAGGTAGGTTTTCTTTTCCTGTTGTAGCCTAGTTGTTTTTCCTTCTGCTATGTGTAGTTTTGGCTTTGTTAAGTTGCCGGCTATTTTGCAAAACGAGAGATTGCTAGAGTCCTTTTAAGCATGGTAATGCTTAAATCCCCAGTCGGAGCTAGCTGTTGCCTGATTTTCAGTCACCCGTCATTTTTCCATGTGAAGTCGGTCGAGTCTAGGTCTAAGTCTTGCTTAGGTAGGCTTTCTTTGCTAGGTTTCCCTATCATTGCTTTCCTTCTTTGAACCGGGTGGGCTTTTCTGCAAGATCTTGTAACATTGGGTAGGTTATAGACCCCATCCTGGCAAAGAAGATGTGCTCTATTGATAATCTTGTATATCAAGATGGATGGTGTTTGTTCTTTCAGAAGAATCAAGAGGAAACTTTTTCTGTATGGAGAGTGCTAGAATTGCCGATGAAGATGCAGTCGCATGATCGCAAGGAATAAAATAATGCTATGTGATCATGCGACAATGAAGTCTGTTAGGTCCCACAAGTGCCAATGATGCAGCCAACGTGTACCAATTAGAAATGCGGTCGCATGATCGCATAGATTAAAATAATGGTACTCGATCATGCGACAATGAGAATTTGAGAGCTGACTGTGTCACTGGGACCCATATGCGCTGATGATAAGAAGATCTAGACAGATGGACCCCGCAAGAATCTACGTGTACCAATGGTAAAGCGGTCGCATGATCGCATAGATTAAAATAATGGTATGCGATCATGCGACAATGTAATTGAGGATACGACAATGAGGTTGCTGGGCCCCGCAAACGTCAGCAAGCCAGAACATCTTAAGATTCCAAATCGACGAATGACGCATGATCTTATGGAATCTTGTAAGCTCTTACGATCATGCGACTACCGTCGGATCTGCCAAGTGTGAAGAAGTGGGTCCGGGATGTTTCACAAACACATAAGCTAGTATGTGGTTGGTCCACGAGATAATGAGTTGGCGGATTGTCAGAAGGGTCCTAACATTGGCAGAGAATCAACGGTGGGCATGTTTTCACAAGGGATGTGTCAGACGTATGTGATCTTCAGACAACCGTAGATCTTGGTTTTTCAAGAGTGGTAAAGCTAAGGGGTCCACCACAGGAAATCTCCAGCTGGCGCATGATCGCAAGGAATATTCTTCCCTCTTGCGATCATGCGACCACCGTCCGATGAGAATATTGTCAAGGAGGCCAGAGACTTAAGGAAATCAAATGAGATGGTGACGCGTGTCAAGCATACAATAAAAGGATTAAAACTTATGATTTTAAGGATCTCGACGGTGCTTGAACGTTATAATAAAAGGTGACGGAAGAGAATTGAAAAGAAATAAACGTTGATTTCTTTTTCAAGTCAACTGTCGTGGTAAAAGAGAAAGCGTCTGTCACGGAGTATGTCGAAGGAAGAACAGAGAAAGAGATTGCATGATAACAGATGGTAAAGTTCTTCCTGATAGATGGCGTCTGTTCACATTCTCAGGACAAATCAAAGTTAAGTGACTCCGGAAGCCCAATGGACTCTGGCTTGACAGGTGTTGATCGAGAGGTCGAGATATCATGATCGTCATCCATACCCTCTCATTGAAGATATTCCTGCTTGGTGTATAGCCTGTTTGTATTCGTGGAAGCTGGAAGGTCATGAGTTCTGACGAACTCTATGTATTGTGAAGTCTATAAATACTGGGAAGAAACTCATTGTAAAGGTCGGCAAACTGGATATTTGAGCAAAGTAATTCCATTTACTATAGCAAGGTTTCTGGTTTTGTTGTTCCACTGGTAGTCAATCATATGCATTTGAATAGAAAGGACAGTTATGTATGAAGCTGTGATTACGTCTTGAATTCCATTTCATGTCTGTGGTTGCAGTAAGTGATTCCATTTACTTGTCATATGTGATTCTTCTCCTATTCATCCTGTTAGTTAAATAGTTGCATACTGGACAGAAAGTATAGTGGTGTGTAGAGCTGTGATGTATGTGTGGATTCCATTTCATGATAGAAGTTGTAGTTAAAACAATTCTATTTGTCTCCTATGCATGATTCTACTCCTGTTCTCTTGGGTAGACTTTGCATGGTTAAAATAGGTAGATTAGAGTTAGAAGATAATAAGCATAAATCCTTGCCTGAATTGTTTGTGCCTACAAGCAATTTGGTTAAAACACATCAGAGACAACCTGGTGATAAAGATAAAAACACATTCATTGTATATCATACATAATTAGGGAGCTGTACCTGTCAATTCAGAGGGCAGTGATAGAAGACGTACACTGACCCAATTGTTGGTGACACCCTTTTGTTCTCTCCCATTGGGTAATTTAAGAGTCAAAGATTATAAATCTTGAAGAGGACAAATTGTTAACCAACAATTTTTGGCGACTCTACTGGGGACACTTAGAAAGAAAATATATCAATAAGTTCCTCATAATCTAAGACATCCTGGATTCTAGATTTACCAGGAGTGCGAAGCAAAAGGGAAAGGTTGACCCAGTGTATGAAGAACTTAAAGAAGTCAATTTCCCTATTCTTGAAAATACTTACAGGAAAGGAAGGACTAAGTCAAGAAGAGAAGTTGGAGATAACAAGCCTGAAGATTTTCAATTGTCTTCTGTAGTACCTTTAAGAATAAGAAGAAGCAAATCTTCTTCACCTCCTGTTGATAGGATTCCTATTTCTACCACTTGCAATTCATTGTTATTGCACGGTATTGCACTTCCCCTCTCAGTTTCAATACAAGCAGTTACACAAAACACAAGTCTAGAAACTATGGCTATTCCTTGGGGAAATGCTATTGGACCATTGAATCTTGCAGCAAATCATGACTTGCCAAAGGCCTCCAGAAAGAACTTTCCCAGATTCAATGGTGATGGTTTGGTATCTGCAGAACAACATCTAAGTGCCTTTCTTAAAGCTTTTAGTGTGGCGAACCCTCAGCATGATGATGTTGCAGTCAGAATGTTTGTAGACACACTGGTGAGCGATGCAGCAGATTGGTTTCAAGATTTACCTGCAGGTTGTATCACTGGTTGGAATGACATGAGGTAGAAATTTGAAGAAAGGTATAAGAGTGCTGAGGATGCTCAAAGTTTGTTATTACAACTAGCTCAAATTAAGAAAGAATCATCCATCTCTATGAGAGATTTTAATGCTAAATTCAATAAACTTATTAAAAGGATACCAACTGCTAGTGCTCCAGTAGGAGATAATCAGAAAACTTTCTATATCAGTTCTATGCCTCCTGAACTTGGTTATCAACTAAGAAGGGCTAATGTGGCTAATTTACAAGCTGCACAAACTCTTGCAGTAGAGATGGAAGATGACATGATAGCCTCTAGAAAATGGAAGAAAGAGTATCATACTAGATCTTCAAGCAATGTAACAAGTACTTCAAACAGTACTGAGGCCATGTTACAAAGATTGTCCAATGAGATGATTGCATTAAAGAAACAAGTTGCAAGACCAACTCATTCATTATATTAGCCTTACCGAGAAGGACCAAGGTATCAAAGCGGGAACAAGAACTTACAGCTTCCTCCTACTCAACAAAGATTAGCTATTGAAGCTCCTCCTAAAGGTCAGACTTCTTGTGCTTTTCACCTCAGAGCAGATCATGATGGTGATACCTGTGAAGACATGATTCGGCATTTACAAATGAAAGGAGAAGAAGTGCAAAGAATTGAATATCCAGAAGATGATGATGATCATGCTCCTCATGGCGACTCCGTAAATTTGTATTGTGAGTATGAATCAGATTCAGAAAATGGAGGAAATTGTTTTGCCACCTTGGAAGGACCTCAGCTAACTGTGATGACTAGAGGTCAGAAAAATAAAAGTCAAGTTCCCAATGCTGCTTCTGTCAAGAATCAAGTTCCTCCCCACAAGGCAGCTAAGAATGATAACTCAGCATCAAGTTCTTCACAAAAGGAACAAAAAGATAAGTTTCCTCATTCCTTTGATATTATTCAATTTTGTGAAGAAACGAAAATTCAAATATCTACTATGGATTATTTGAGATCACACTCTGATCAATTCCAAAGGTTGATAGATCATTGTAAAAGTGGAGAAAACATTCATATCAATTCCAATGTCAGTGATAAAAGGCGAGTTAATGCTAATGAAGGCAATTCAATTGATGATGATTTCTCAATTCTTAGGCTGTTTCAAGAAGAAGAACCTGTGATCCATGCTACTTGTTCATATTTGAAACCAGAGCCCTTTTATGTGTCTCTTTTTATTAATGGCAACAGACTAAGTAATTGCATCATAGACTCTGGAGCTTCAGATAATGTAATGCCTGCGTCAGTTGCAAAAGCTCTAGGGCTACCCCTAACCAAAGTCTTTGGAAAGTGCTATTCAATGGATGCCAAGCAAGTACCTTTGATAGGTCAGATCAAGGATGCACAAGTTGCTTTGGTTGCATATCCTTCCAAGAGATTAAAGCTTACAATTCTTGTTGCTGACATTCCTGAAAGCTATGGTATGTTTCTTAGTAGAAGTTTCTGCAAGGACTTGGGAGGAGAGATTAAACTTGATTGGTCATCTGCTTACATCCAAGTTGGGAATAAGAAAGTAAAGCTTGAACCTGAAGGTAAGGCTAAATTTACTATTTTGAAATCAGATGATCCTAAATCTTAGATCTTATATCAAGAAATGCAATTTGGTAATTACATGTTAACATATGATGGACCTAATGCTCAAGAAGAGACGGTAAAGGTAGATTCACAACAGCTGTGGACAATGCAGTTTGATGGTAGTTGTGCTAAGGCAGGCTCAGGAGTAGGAGTAGTCTTAATTGCACCTGATGAAGAAATCACACATCTGGCCTACAAGTTGAATTTTAAGAACACTAATAACACTGCAGAGTATGAAGCTCTTCTCCTTGGAATGGAAGTTGCAAAACAAAAAGGAGTAAAGTTACTTAAGGTACAAGGTGATGCTGAGCTTGTGGTAAAGCAGGTGAGAAATTTATATTCTATAAAAAATAACAGATTAAGGAATTACAGAAATAAAGTATGGGATGAGATGGAAAATTTTGATGCATTCTCAATAAACTCAGTTCCTAGAGACCAGAATTCAAAAGCTGATTCATTAGCTGTCTCTGCCTCATTATTGTTACCTCATCCTGAATTTAAAGATCAGATATATAGGATGGAAGTTCTTTTTAGGTCAAAGGTACCTGATAATGAAGAATCATGGCAAGTCTTTGATAATGACAAACATATTCAGCAGTTCCTAGAAGGATCAGGCCCTTTTGTCAATATGTGCTTTGAAGATCGTAAAGATGAGCAGTCACTGATTGAGGAGAAAGAATCAGAAGAAGAAATCATTCAATTAAAAGGTAATAAGATCCCTTCTCATTTTGTATCTTTAGAAAAGATTTTTGACAAACATGATGCTTACGTTAAGGAAGAAAGGAGTGAAAAAGAAAAGACTTTTGGAGAGTATGATGGAATCAATATAGAGACTGATGATTGTCCAAAAATGATTAATATTGGAAAGTGTTGTTCCATTGAAGAAAGGGGTAAGATCAAAGAGTTATTAGTGGAATTTCAAGATGTTTTTGCTTGGGACTATGAGGGTCTTAAAAATTTCATGGATGGAGATTTTAGGCACACAATCCCTCTAAAGGCTGGGGTAGTTCCTGTCAAACAGAAACAAAGAAACTATAACCCTTTGATAGAAGGAGCAATTTTTAAGGAGATTGATAAGATGTTAAAAGCAAAAATCATATATCCTATTCATCACTCCACCTGGATTGCAAATATCATCCCTGTGAGGAAGAAGAATGGAGAGATAAGGATTTGTGTAGATTTCAGAAATCTAAATCAGGCTTCCCTCAAAGATAACTATGCATTGCCAAACATGGACCATTTATTACAGATTGTTGCAGGTTCAGGAATGATGTCTATGTTGGATGGGTTTTCAGGTTATAACCAAATCCAAGTGGATGAATCAGACAAGTACAAGACAACTTTTACAACGCCATGGGGTACTTTTGCTTATAATAGAATGCCTTCTGGATTGATTAACGCAGGTGCAACATTTCAGAGAGCAATGGATCTATCTTTTGGTGATCTTAAAAATAAGATTATTGTGATGTACCTTGATGATCTAATTGTTTTCTCTAGACAGAGAAAAGATCACATAAGAGATCTTGCCAGAGTCCTGCAGAGGTGTAGAGACCAAGGTATTTCTTTAAATCCAAAGAAATCTGTATTTTGTGTTACTGAAGGTAAACTTCTTGGACACATTGTTTCTCAAGAAGGAGTTAAGATTGATCCTGATAGAGTTAGAGCTATTTAGCAGTTAAGTTTACCTTTAAGTAAAATTGGAATTAAATCTTTCTTTGGACAAGTTAACTTTTTAAGAAGATTTGTACCTGATTTTTCTGAAACTGTGAAAAGTATAGTTGATATGATTAAGGGAAATCAATCTTTCAAATGGACTGATGATGGTAAAAAATCTTTTGAAGACATAAAAAATGAAATTGCTAATGCTCCTATTTTAGTTCACCCTAATTATACAAAAGAATTCATTTTATACTGTTATGCATCACAACACACAATGTTTGCAATACTGATGCAAGAAAACAAGGAGGGGATACAAGCTCCAATTGCTTTCATGAGTATACCCTTGAAGAGCCATGAGTTGAAGTATTCCCAAATGGAAAAACATGCTTATGCTGTGGTAAGAGCATTGAAAAATTTTAGATTTTATGTTCTTCACTCACATTCAGTTGTTTGTGTGCCTGATGCAATAGTAAAAAGCATTTTGACTCAACAAGAAGTTGGTTGTAATAATAGAGGAGCTTGGATTGCCAAAGTTCAAGAGTATGACACTGATATTAGGCCAACTAAATTGGTGAGGGGGAATGCACTTTGTAAAGCCATAGCAGAAGGTCAGCCAGATGAGAAGAGTGATCATAAGGTGCTGATGGTGAGTTTACAAGATCCTTGGTTTTCAAACATTGCTTATTTCCTGACATACTGTGAGTGTCCAGAGGGATTGACAGCAAAACAGAGGAGAGATCTGAGAAACAAAGCCCTTAGGTATGTTATTTATGATGATGTTTTGTACAAAAGAGCAATAGATGGTACTTTTCTTAGGTGTGTGGATAAAGAGCAGCAAATGCAGTTGTTGAAAACTTTTCATGATGAGGCATGTGGAGGACATTTCTCTTCTACTGTTACAGCATTCAAGATCCTAAGGCAATGCTACTATTGGCCAGGAATGTTTAAAGATGCATATAAATGGGTAGCAAAATGTGAAAAATGTAAGCTATTTTCTGGTAAACCTCAATTGGCAGCTCTACCATTGAAACCAGTTGTAATTGATGCTCCTTTTCAGCTGTGGGGTCTAGATTTTATTGGTCCCCTAAATCCTCCTTCAAGTCAAGGTCATTCTTACATTTTGACTGCTACAGACTATTTTAGTAAATGGGTGGAAGCTAAGTCTATGAAGAGGACCACTTCTGATGCAGTTTGTGAGTTTATAAAAGAACAAATTTTAGTTAGGTTTGGAATACCTACAAAATTGATTATGGATAATGCTTCGTATTTCTCATCATCCGAAATTGTTTCTTTTTGTCATGATTATGGGATTCTGGTAGGTCATTCATCAGATTACTTTCCCCAAGGGAATGGGCAAGCAGAATCAAGTAATAAGAATTTTATTAATATCATGAAGAAGTTAGTTGATGACAATCAGAGGAATTGGCACAGGAAATTACATGATGCTTTATGGGCAGACATGACTACACCTAAAAGAGCCATAGGTATATCTCCTTTTGAACTAGTTTATGGGGTTGAAGCAAATCTGCCTTTACCTTTAGAGCTTGCTGCATGTAAATTGAAAACGGTAATTGAAGATGATGTTTTCAAAGATGGTTTAGAGAGAAGAATCCTATACTTGACCAAACTGCAAGAAGAGAGAGAGAAGAAATGGTTGACAGAATAATTGCACATCAAAACCGAGTCAAAAAGTTGTTTGACAAAAGAGCTAGACCGAGGAAATTTATGGAAGGTGATATGGTGCTGCTGTGGGACAAGAGACATGAACCTAAAGGAATGCATTCTAAGTTTCAATCCTTATGGAAAGGCCCATTCCAAATTGTGCAAGCAAATCAGAATAATTCATTCAGGTTGGCATACCCTTCCGGAGAATCCCTGCCATGTTCCTATAATGGGCAGGATTTGAAGTTGTATCAAATGCATAATTGAGAAGCAGGTAATCCCTGCATAGTGGTTAGTTAGGTAGGTTTTCTTTTCCTGTTGTAGCCTAGTTGTTTTTCCTTCTGCTGTGTGTAGTTTTGGCTTTATTAAGTTGCCAGCTATTTTGCAAAACCAGAGATTGCTAGAGTCCTTTTAAGCATGGTAATGCTTAAATCCCCAGTCGGAGCCAGCTGTTGCCCGATTTTCAGTCACCCATCATTTTTCCATGTGAAGTTGGTCGAGTCTAGGTCTAAGTCTTGCTTAGGTAGGCTTTCTTTGCCAGGTTTCCCTATCATTGCTTTCCTTCTTTGAACCAGGTGGGCTTTTCTGCAAGATCTTGTAACATTGGGTAGGTTATAGACCCCATCCTGGAAAAGAAGATGTGCTCTATTGATAATCTTGTATATCAAGATGGATGGTGTTTGTTCTTTCAGAAGAATCAAGAGGAAACTTTTTCTGTATGGAGAGTGCTAGAATTGCCGATGAAGATGCAGTCGCATGATCGCAAGGAATAAAATAATGCTATGCGATCATGCGACAATGAAGTCTGTTAGGTCCCACAAGTGCCAATGATGCAGCCAATGTGTACCAATTAGAAAGGCGGTCACATGATCACATAGATTAAAATAATGGTACTCGATCATGCGACAATGAGAATTTGAGAGCTGACTGTGTCGCTGGGACCCATATGCGCTGATGATAAGAAGATCTAGATAGATGGACCCCGCAGGAATCTACGTGTACCAATGGTAAAGCGGTCGCATGATCGCATAGATTAAAATAATGGTATGGGATCATGCGACAATGTAATTGAGGATGCGACAATGAGGTTGCTGGGCCCCGTAAACGTCAGCAAGCCAGAACATCTTAAGATTCCAAATCGACGGACGGCAAATGATCTTATGGAATCTTGTAAGCTCTTACGATCATGCGACTACCGTCAGATCTGCCAAGTGTGAAGAAGTGGGTCTGGGATGTTTCACAAACACATAAGCTAGTCTGTGGTTGGTCCACGAGATAATGAGTTGGCGGATTGTCAGAAGGGTCCTAACATTGGCAGAGAATCAACGGTGGGTGTGTTTCACAAGGGATGTGTCAGACGTATGCGATCTTCAGACAACCGTAGATCTTGCTTTTTCAAGAGTGGTAAAGCTAAGGGGTCCACCGCAGGAAATCTACGGCGGACGCATGATCGCAAGGAATATTCTTCCCTCTTGCGATCATGCGACCACCGTCCGATGAGAATATTGTCAAGGAGGCCAGAGACTTAAGGAAATCAAATGAGATGGTGACGCGTGTCAAGCATACAATAAAAGGATTAAAACTTATGATTTTAAGGATCTCGGCGGTGCTTGAACGTTATAATAAAAGGTGACGGAAGAGAATTGAAAAGAAATAAACGTCGATTTCTTTTTCAAGTCAACTGTCGTGGTAAAATAGAAAGTGTCTGTCACGGAGTATGTCGAAGGAAGAATAGAGAAAGAGATTGCATGATAACAGATGGTAAAGTTCTTGCCGATAGATGGCGTCTATTCACATTCTCAGGACAAATCAAAGTTAAGTGACTCCGAAAGCCCAATGGACTCTGGCTTGACAGGTGTTGATCGAGAGGTTGAGATATCATGATCGTCTTCCATACCCTCTCATTGAAGATATTCCTGCTTGGTGTATATCCTGTTTGTATTCGTGGAAGCTGGAAGGTCATGAGTTCTGACGAACTCTATGTATTGTGAAGTCTGTAAATACTGGGAAGAAACTCATTGTAAAGGTCGGCAAACTGGATATTTGAGCAAATTAATTCCATTTACTATAGCAAGGTTTCTTGTTTTCTTGTTCCACTGGTAGTCAATCATATGCATTTGAATAGAAAGGACAGTTATGTATGAAGCTGTGATTACGTCTTGAATTCCATTTCATGTCTGTGGTTGCAGTAAGTGATTCCATTTACTTGTCATATGTGATTCTTCTCCTATTCATCCTGTTAGTTAAATAGTTGCATACTGGATAGAAAGTACAGTGGTGTGTAGAGCTGTGATGTATGTGTGGATTCCATTTCATGACAGAAGGTGCAGTTAAAACAATTCTATTTGTCTCCTATGCATGATTCTGCTCCTGTTCTCTTGGTTAGACTTTGCATGGTTAAAATAGGTAGATTAGAGTTAGAAGATAATAAGCATAAATCCTTGCCTGAATTGTTTGTGCCTACAAGCAATTTGGTTAAAACACATCAGAGACAACCTGGTGATTAAGATAAAAACACATTCATTGTATATCATACATAATTAGGGAGCTGTACCTATCAATTCAGAGGGTAGTTATAGAAGACGTACACTGACCCAATTGTTGGTGACATCCTTTTGTTCTCTCCCATTGGGTAATTTAAGAGTCAAATATTAGAAATCTTGAAGAGGAAAAACTGTTAACCAACAAGACGCAATGGGAACTCAGGACAAATTGACAATTTTTTCAATTTTTATGATCTGCAGTAACAGAGAGAAATATCATATATCATAAAGGTTCATGGATTTTTCTGTATTATATAATTTTTTTCTAATGTTCAAATTTAATGGAAAATTATGAAAAGTATAAGCACACATTGCAAATTTCATCTTGTTCAAAGGTTCTAATAATCTACTTAGCTAATTTGACTCTAAATGTTAATGAGTTCTACTTAGTTAATCTGACACTAAATGGAGATGAATGCTTTTAAAAATATTCAACTTTGAAATAAACTAAGAATCATGATAAAAAATTTATATAGTAAAATGATATTATTAAATTAATTTATAAATTGTATTATCTTCTATTAGCAGGTCTAAATTATGTATTAATTAATGAAGGACAGAAGAGAGAATCATGACCAAAAATTCCTGGGCACAATGGTTAAAATGGTATACCTATAGGTTTGATAAGTTTCATTTCTGGCTTCTTGGGCTTGCGTTTAATTGATTGAGGCTTTTACAATATGCCAATGCCTGTAGACATGGTTGCTTTTTGAAGTCAAAGGAAAACTCTGTTCTGCAGCCGCCTAATGTTCCTGGTAGCTCTGCGGTGATGGCCATTATTAATAGATTATGAATGGGGTGTGGAGTATCGTGTATATCACAGAATGTTTGACTATATGATCTCTAAGTTGGGTCACAACACCAGATTAGCATCCATGAAATAATTTTTGTGAACCAAAATCAACAGACAGATAACTACTGATGAAATCACTTCGGTTGTGACTAGCTCTCAATATCGATCTGCAACTATTGAATCTACATATGACGTTGCTTCATTCGCATCACCGCACGCACTAGGTATGAATGCATTAAAACTACGCGTGGACATGATGTTATTCATTGTTTCATTATTTACCATTGTGATGCATATTTGAATGGGTAGCTTCACACGCAATGCAAATTTATAGCTATGGTGGCACAATTAATATTTTTGCTAAATGTGTTGAATGTTGAGTATAAAGTGAAGGCATGAGGAGCTTTCAAGCCGTTGCAACCAATATTTTCTTCACTATTTTTTCAAGGCATTTTTTTAAGGTTTGATGAGATTTTGAAGTATCTTTCTAATAGTCATAGCCAACAACTTTTATGAAAATGTGATTTTATATCTATTTGAGATATCATCCTCATGGTTATTTAGAGGTTCTATTGACTAGTTGCATCATCTCCTCCAAGGTTGAAGTGACAAATTGGAATCTTTCTAGGAGTGATACATTATTTTCTATTTTGATCATCGAACGCACTAATTTGGGGTTTGAGTAGGTTCAACATTTCAGCATCAGGACTTGAAGGGGTGAAGTGGCATAAGAAGAAGACAAGGAAAATAAAAGAAGAAAGATGGCTATTATATTGAATTTTAGAAGATAATGAGTTGTATTGTGTTGTGGGGAGGATTTTCTTTGTTTTTTTCTTGGAAGGCTTCAATTACTTGCCCTTGAATATGAATCATAGAAACTACATCAAAGGTATTCGT
The DNA here is from genome assembly GCA_027943335.1 of Chamaecyparis obtusa. Taxonomy (NCBI): domain Eukaryota; kingdom Viridiplantae; phylum Streptophyta; class Pinopsida; order Cupressales; family Cupressaceae; genus Chamaecyparis; species Chamaecyparis obtusa. Next base: position 45,291 of record BSBK01000819.1, on the reverse strand, counting down.
TCTAGTACATTTTGGAGGTATGAGATTGATTATGGTCCATTATCAATTGAAGTTGACATTGTCATATTCTAAACATTGGCTATACCTATGCCAAATATTGCTTGTGTTTTTAGGGCTGTCTTTGTTATATATGGTAGGGCCTTCAATCATTCATCTAATGATTACAACTCACCTCACAATGTAAAAATTGATAAAGATTTATACTTTAGAGAATACAAAAGACTAAACAAGAGGTTGGAGGCAATAGAGGCATGAGGTTTTCCATCATCCCAAGCTAGCTTCTTTATTAGGGATGATTCATTGCATGAGAAGCTTGGAATATTTTTCCTTAAAGAAAAGAGGGGACTTGATATATTTGTTTCCCTAAAGAGAAGAGGGGGCTTGGAATCGCGATTGTCGCTTGAAGGAGTGAGGTGGGGTAGGATTTGGTTGGTGATATGTCAAGAACTTGAGGAGACCTTAGACACACTTAGAGGAGATGCGGACTTTCAGAGGAAAGGCATCCCATTTGTAGGCATGTTGGTGGTGATTCTTTCCACAACACTTGAGGATGTGTTAGACACATTTAGAGGAGTTGTTGACTTTCGAAGGTACCATGTCTAATGTGCAGTGCTAGAGGAGGCATTAGACACACTTGAAGGAGATATCATATATTGGAGGAAATGTGTCTCATTGTGTGTGGGAGGTGGGAACACTTATGTTGTATAGCCAATTTCAGGTTTTGCAGTCAAGAGATCCATTGATGCAGTTAGTTTGGTTTTTCAGGAGGTCCACTTATGCAGTCAGTGTGGTGTTTCTTGAGCAAGAAAGGAGGATTGGTGAAGACTCTAAATCAAAGTCTCCAGAGGGTTGGGTTCAAAATCCTTGCAACTTCCACTCTTTTTTGAATTAAAGTAATAAGGGGAGGAATGTTGTCGTATAACATAATTTTGGTAGGTTTAATTTTTTAACATTTGCATAATAACACATTTTTTGTTTGTCTTCAACTGTTACATAACTATTTAAAAATTTCAACCAGTTGTATGCTACCTATTTAAAGGAACATGTGAACCAATAAAAGATACCAAAGTATCTAGTTATATGTTTCATTTTTTCATCTTGCGCTCTGAATAATTAGTCTTTTTTCTCTGACACAAAACAAATTTAAATGGAATTTAGCTTCCCTTTTGGGGGTCAATATTTTTTTCCATTTCAACCCCATCCACATCTCCGTAAGGGTCCCCTTTATGCCCCATGACATGAACCTTTAGAAATATATTAACTTCCTTGTTTTCTTTGGCCATACAAGGGTTTCTTGCTACTAAAATTGCTTTAGCTAACTCCATAATAAGAAGGATTAATCCCTCATGCAACAATGGTTAAGAAAGGTTTTTTCTATGGACTTGATAATATGAGGTAAAAGAGAAAAAAAAGTAGAACGGAATGTAAATACATTTATGATACCTAAAGTAGTTTAAAATAATTAAGTGGTACCTGAAAAGGCTTGCAAATCGGCCATGATCACTTCAACAATTACCTCACAGTGAGTGAATGGTCTCCCTTTCATAACCACAATCCAAGTTTCTCTTAAGTTTCTCCCTCTCCTTTCCTACAAAGAAGATAGGCAATGCTTCATCAATTATCTTCTTGTCTCTAAATAATTTCATTCATTCAATGAGTGTTTGTGACACTTCAGTAATCAATTCCTTCAAAACTACAATTTTAATGCCAAAAATTTTCAACACTCTAGATCATCCCAACTATCCATAACAACTTTTGTGGCTTGTAGATCACTCTGATGAATCCTCTCAATAAAAAGATTATGGTTCCCACCCAAAATTATTTTCTATGCATCTTCATCAATCTACCATCTATCATACATGATGGGTTCAAATCTAATTTAGTCTGCCCCATTTTTACAAAGAGAGCTAAAAAATGTACACACATAATGAAAATCCAGATGAATAATCCAAAATACAAAGAGTGATATGAGTGTTTCTAATGTTTATAGGTTAAGTAAATAATATTTTTTTTATTGTTTGTAATGTTATAAGTAGTAGTAGATCATCTTCCTCTCCTTCCAATTTGATACTTTTATACACAATCCAATAACATTGATTTCCTTAGGGACTACTAACCTATATGAATGAATTTCAAGAGGCCCTCTTGTGTTGAACATAATGTTTCCAATAATTCCCTTAAAATTACTTATGATACAAGGAATTCTCTTCGTAAAAAGTATGAGCATCTGTTGAATATTTTCAACAATACCTAAATTCTAATTCAGTATGTTTGTTGTCTTTGAATAAATCATCAATAGCTTGAGTAATTACCCAAGAAAATCATAAGTATAGGATCCAACTATACCAATATTCTTAGAGTTACATTTGGAAACCTTCTAGTTTAATTAATATTCTCAAATCATTGACTATCTGTAATTTTTTTACAAGTAGAGATGACTCCATTCATTTAATCCATGTGTGCATCATAAAGAATAGCCAAGAACTCACTACCCACTCTTATGTGTGTAATACATTAAATATGCATAATATTCAAGCTTTATTTTGATTAAGTAAAAATAGGTTTTGAAAGGACCTGAAATCTTATACAAAAGTAGCAAAAGATAGGGAAATGACAGAACATAAAACAACTATGATGCACCACCTAAAAAACTAAATAAACTAACCATAGTGCCTACCAAGTGGAATAGAAATTAGCCTAGCAAACCACAAGGGGAAATAAATATTTACATTTTAGCCCATCCTTATGTGAATGTAAATTTATATCAAAAGAAGGTTTGGAAAATTTTAATTTGGTTTCTTTAACTGTTGTCCATCCATCCTCCACCTTCACATCAGCATTCTACCAATCCAAATAAAAACTAGAAGAGCCAACAAAAACCTGAGAAATAGGGCAAGCCACACTAGCATGCATAGAAGGGATAGGGACAACACCACCACCAATCCCCATATCCCACCTGGAGAACCATGGACAACAAAACCCATAGCACCAAAAGACAAGACAACTAAACCAGGGACATAATCAATGATATAGTAAGGAATAGCAATAGCAAAACCTGAAGGGACAACATCAACAATCTAAGCCAAAGTTGCATAAAAAATAACACTAGTAGCACCAGCCATAGCATGATCATTCTAAGAAGGGCAAGAAGCCAAACCCGCATCCTTAAAAAATTTAAGAATCATATAATGGTGGTTAGAAGCCCCCAACCACCAAGAAGGAAAATTCTTTGATTTAACCTTATAAAATAAGCACCGTGTAGCAAGATGGTCAGTCTTGTGGTATTTCCTTCATATGAACAGAATACCCTCATAATCTAGATTATGGATCCAAGAGCCCATAGGGGAAGCCAAATTAATCTTCTTAGGAAGACCCTTCAAAACATCAACCTCCACAAGAATACGAGCATACGTCAGATGAAAAATATCAGGGGAAGCTGAATCAACCATCTGGAAATCCCTAATAGCCTTCCACCACAGATTCCAAAATAGAATCCATTCAAAGATGAAGGGGAATATTCGGCAATCTTGCCCATAAGGGTATTCTATTAAAGGACTCAGAAAAAAGATCAAACCCCTAATGCCAAGGTTTGGCCATCAGGGGGAAATGCTCATCCCAAGAGAAACAACACTCACACAAAATAGTTTTCCTATCTTCAACATTTCCAAACTTTTTAATAAAAAAACCCTTTACCATAGGGAATATCTAAACAATATCAGTTAAAAAGGGTTCCCAATGTTTGGAAATCGAAGCATGCAAGTTCAGGAGAGAAGGCCAAAAAAACCCTAAATCTAAAGATTGCAGCATTAAAGGAGAAATCCTCCACAATTTTAAATTTTAAAGATCTCATCAACTATATCAGATTCTAGATTAACCAAAAATGGGATCACTTATAGAAACAAACTTTGCAGAAGGAAAGGACAAGAAGCCCCCTCTCCCAACAGAGGAAATAGCTCCATTGATACCCACTTCAAAAGAAGCCACATCTGCATAAGAGATCGCAGACCCAAAAATCCCCTTATTAGATGACGCTAACAACACTTGTGGAACATTAGTTGAAGAATGTGATAGCTGAGACAGTTTTAGAATACCACCCGTCTGATATTTTTCAAGCCCAGAGAGAAACAGGGGATAAAAGAGACGTCGCACTAAGGGAAGCAGATTTAGAGAGGGCTGAAACAATCGTCGATTTGGAGGAACATGCATCCAAACCATAAATAACTCCACTAGACGCTGAAAGAGTAGGAGCCATTCAAGTGGGAGCAGGAGCGTGATCGGGAGCAGGTCAAGTAGTGTGAGCGGGAGCAGGTTGAGCAGCGTGAGCGGGAGCCATTTCAAACAAAAGGGCTCAAACTTAATATTCAATCTTTGTTGCACTCTATATTTGTTAGTATCTATTTATGACATAGGCATTCTACAATGACACTAAGGTGTATAGGAGGTCAATATAGGAGAAACAAAAAAAAAAAAAGACTTATAAAGTAGAAATTGACGTTTATTTGCTTTTCAAAAGAAAAAATTTAAGACTAGTTAAAATATAATAACAAAATATAATATTTCATAATAATTTATAGATGTATTATTTCTCTTTTAAAATTAAAGTGGTATAATATTAAAATATTCATAACAAAATATTTTAAACATGTTTAAAATAAAAATTTAATAAAGAAAAGAAAAATAGAAAATATCGAATTATAAAATGTATTTAGATAAAATTCTTTTGTATAAGGTTCTTGAAGTGAATTTGAAGAGTTTTCATTTTTGTATAAGCATACATAGAAAATAAGATTGCATTTTTTATCTGTTGTGTAGGAACAAAAATATTTTTAATGTATATTTAAAGTTATATGTAGCTCAATGGATCTATTATATAACGGTAAGTAGTAATGGTTTTAAATAAGTTTGTTACTAATTATGTCTTGATAAATATAATGTTGGGATGTCATAAAGAATAAGGTCGACTTTTAAGAAGTGGTTTGGACCTAATAATTTGTACTCCATAAGCTCTATAAAGATAATATAAAATCTTGCATAAAAGAATTACAAGTAATAAAATGATTAAGAATATTTATTTAATGAATAAGAATAGACTTATTTTCAATGAACCAATTTATATTATAACTTTCTACAAATAATTTTAATTTATATTGTTTAATAATAGCAAAAAAGAATTTTTCCAATATTTCTTTGCTTGGTTTTGCAAATATATTTAAATTATATATTACTTTATATTTACTTTGGAACCCTTTTATTGATTAAATTTCATAAAAGTTAACATTTTATAATTAAGAAAAAATAAGAAACTTGATTGATGATAGTTGTTCTTTAATTTGTTCATTAAAAATAGTTATGACATCAATATTCATTTAATCAATAATGTTTTTAATCAATAAGAAATATATCATTTTTATAAATTAAAAGAATTAAAATATCTTATTAGAAACTAGTGGTTGGTTAAAAGGAACATCTTTAATGTTTAAATAGGAAAAATTGTTTACAAAAGACAAAAATATAAAGGACAATCTAAGTAAGAATGAAATGAAATAAAATTATTAAATGATCTGAAAAATATTAAACGTAGCGAATTCAATATAATCATTCTTATATCTGTAATGTCATTCTTATATCCATAATGTGAAGAGAAGGTAGGAGTTTTGAATTTTTCTACTATATAAGGATAATTAACGGCTGATCAAAATGTGCAACAACTAGTATGACATTTTATATTTAGAGAGACAATCTCTTTTTAACTAATTCTCACTTTGGACTTCTTGGAGCTATTTTGAGTTCCCAAATTATACATTAGGTTTTCCTCTTTTCATTTTTCCGTAAAGAAAGTCTTCTTTTTTTAATTCAGTTTCAACACTTTACTATTGATGAAACCATTCTTTCAACTCTCATTTATGGATGATGAGCTTTTTCTTTTTCGATCCTCTAGGTACATGTAGTGTAAAATTAAGGATGCATTTCCCTTTTGTGTGAGATTTAAAAGTAGGAATTTCTTTACACTGAAATGGAACTTTTCATTTTATGTGTAATCACAAAAATCATATAGTTCAATTGTTATTTTTTCAAATTTTGAAAAGTCAAGTTTTTTTAAAACATTTTGAAGGCATGAGATTCAAAGAAAATTCTAGTCTTGAGTGAAAAAATATTTCATCCTTGAGAAAAATAAATCTCATCATTAGGCCTTGTATATACAAAACATTAGAATTAAATTTTCATATGTCAAAATCTAAGTACTTGGCTTTTTGGAAAATTTTTAGGAAGCAGGGTTTTAAAAAAATATTATTTGTACCCATGTATAAATGTATACTATAATAGTTTTTTTAGATTTTTCTTTTACTTTGTTTTTTATTATGTAAAGTCCAATCTTTATTGTCTTCTTTTGGGCTCATTTTGTTTTGCACTATCTTTGATTTTCATTATTCTAATAGCACTTCAGAACTAACCATTCACCTTTTCAAAATATTATATAGGTATATTGCATTCATAGTTTTCTATTTACATATAATTAGATCAATAGATTTTTTTTCTTTTAATTGTGAGTCTAAATTATTTGAGATTAATTGTTCAACTACTACATTTCATTACACTCTTCTTTTTAGAAAAAAAAAATATTCAATTAATTTCAACAAAATATTAATAAAATAGAAATCAAATTTTAAAAAAAAATTGAAGTTTGATTTGAAAGTTCTACAATATATATTTCTTTTAAATATTAAATATAATACTTATCCTTTCATGTAATTTTCCCAATATTTATTTAAATTATAGTAAATATTCAAATAAGATAATATCTTAACATAAACTACTCAATGCTTTACTTTAAATATGAATGGATTTTATTGAGAATTTATATAGATAAAATTATGTTCATAACATTTTTATATAATTCATTTAAATATATAATTTTTATAATTTTATGATCAAAATAAACTTAAAGATTTTCATAAAATATAAAAACAGAATTAAATTTTTTTATCTAAATAAATAATATTTGATGAATTAAAATAAATAATATTTGATAAAATAATTCATCTCTTATTTAAAATATTTTTAACTAGAGATTTACGATTTTTTGAAGCTGATTTCAGCATGGAGCTCAAGTAGACTCGAATCCAAGACTTCCTATATGAAAGACTCTCAACTTCGAAATCTCAAACCAAAAATACTATCCACAAGAAATTCCAATTTTAATTAATTTGTCACTCTTGACTACATTTTAAAATAAAGGCGCCTTTAATGACTGGAAAACTCCCCTATTTCATTGAACACGTGGTTGTTTTACTTGGAATATCACCTTTCTTGAACACATTAATATTGACCAATTCAAACATTATATACTTTCTCTATCAATATGATATACTGCCTTTATCCATACCTATTCTCCATCTCTCTATCTATCACGAAAGATATTCGCCCACCTTTTTTTCCTTCATTTCTAAAACGAACACCTGTATACATTTTACTTAACTATTGTTTTAATGTTTAACAAAATTACTAACTTTTAATAAAGGCTAGATGAAAGAGAATGGTGAAGTAGAACATTTCTAGAACCTAAAAATGTAATCTGCCTTTTTCAATTGAAGGAAGATAATGTCAAAATAATGATTAAAGACGAGTCTGAAAATATCAAAACATAAAATAGAAAATTAAAATATTAATACAGATTTGAAGAATTATTTTTTTAGAAAATCTTATTTAAAATATTTCAAGCATAAGAAAAAATATTTATTAAAAATGAATTTTATTATCTATTTTTTATTGATAGGTATGACAACTAGGAAAATAGAAATTAACAATGAAAGCCTTTTTGATTCCTTATAGATTTCAAATTAATATTATTTATGTCTATCTTAATTATATCTATATAGATTTGGAATTAATATTATTTTCTATTTATCAGCAAATTTAATAAGTACATTGACATTATGTTTATAAGAAGAAAAAATGCTTGATTATTTTGTTTGATGAACCACAGGCTTATTAAAACATACTAACTTAAACCGGATAGAAAGTGACATAACATGCGCAACCATATCCTTTTCTGAAGTAAGAAGTGATTTATTTATTAAACTATGTAAGAGCAATATTAGAGGCACTGCAATGACTCATTTCATAGAACCTATTAGAATTAAGTTTTTTATCAATTCCTATTATATTCGTATAGACTAAAAATATTCGCATTAACTACAAATTCCAAATAACTATTCAAAAGATCATTTTCATTTTCTATTTGCTGACCATCGTCCATAAAAAAAGGCTACCTCAAAAAATATTGTTGCACTACTAAGCAAGCGTGATAAAACCCCAAAAAACTTAATACATTCTTTTAACAGGATCGACATAGAAACTTTTGATCTGAATAAATTGAATATTATATTTTTAACAACCTTAAGGAAAAATTTACAATGCATGTTTCCTGAAACGCTTCTGGGGCAAACTATGAACTTTACAGAGTGCAAATACTAGAAATCTATACCATATTCACAAATTTACCGGCCACATCTTGTGAAAAGAAAATCCTTATATCCGACTCTCAGCGTGGATGAGAAAAGATGAAAAAGCGTGTCAAGAGTGTCCATAGTGGAAAATCTTAGTTATGTAAGTTGGGACCTTGTTTTTATCTCTTGCAGCGATTAGGATCTGGAATATTGCTTGCACAGTTTGTACACGATGCTAACATCTCCACAATTTCAAGCAGATTATCAATGCCTGTATTTGTATTCACTTTCGCCTTGAGGATTGGACGAGTAGAGACAACGAGGGAAAGCACAACGTTGAGCACCAGCAGTATTACAATAATTTTTAAAAGAATTGATCCCGCCATATTAACTGCCATAAAGAATCTTAAGTAAACAAACTTATTTGATTTATAGATGAAGCAGAAAAGGCTGAGTGAATATGTTGCGCGATACAGAGATAAGATCGAGAATGGAGGTGGATAAATAAAGCATATCGTATTTATAGAGAAAAGATGACAGAGTGCAAGCGTATGAAGAGGTCAATATTGCAATTCAATAAAAAAGGGTGGCATTCAAAGTAAAACTATAACGCGTTGAAGATGCAGCAATTCAACTTCGACCAAACCTTAAAACTAGAATTAATTGTTGATTGTATTTTTTCTTTGACCTTTTCAACTTTTGAATTGATGTTACTCAACAATTAAATATTACACCATTATTATGCTTTCATATAATTAAAAATTATTGTATTAATTAACATTTGTTTCCTATTTGTATTTTGATGATCGTTTAAAAGTATCTGTTAATTTATTTTTTGATCACCATTTATGTAATTTCTCTAGATAAGAAAGTTTTGAGGTTCATATTTTTAACTGATTTATTTTCCATGTTAAAATCATGGGATTTTATAAAAAATATATTTAAAATTAGTTATTTTAAATGAGGGCACTTGGAGAGCAAGAGGATAAGCAAGGGGGTAGTCTAAGAAGTAGAATCGAAAGATAAACCAAGGGAGACTAATTTCACCTAATTTCCCTCTTTTTGTTGTTTCTTTTTGGATTTTTGATTTCTAAATTTGAAAGTTAAAACTAAAATGTAGATTTAGATATTGTTAGACATGTTTTCTCTGGCTTTTGGGAGTGAATCCTCCAAATTTAAGAAAACTTGTTTAATCTCTTAGAAGACTTTATGTTTATATTATAAAATTGCTTATTTGAAATCTCAGCTTCAATCTTCTCTTCATGGACATTCAGGACCACTGAATCAACCAAACAAAGTCTTATCAAACCCTTGGATTTTTTATCCATTTTATCCCACTCATCCTGTGGTTAGCTTGGAGTTTCAATAAAGAAATTGCAACCCAGAGACCTCTATCTACAAGCATGTCCTCCATTTTGAGTTTCTACAACTAAAAATTGTTGTCATTAAATTTATCCATCTCTACTATGTTGGATGTGCTTTCCATATCTAGCTTTCAACAAGGTTATGAAACTCCCCCTGAAAACCTGCACAAAAAAATCCTTTTACCCAACAATAATAGAAAAGGTAGCTATGATTTGATACCAATTGAAAGGAATCCAAGTGTGGAATAACGCTTCCAAACATTAAATTTATCAGGAAAGATGATGTAGAAAATTTATTATAAACCCTTATGCTATTGTAAACTAGATAAACACATTATACAAAATCAAATTTTAAAAAATAAACTCACAACACCATATATATGTGGGAAAAATCTTGCGGGAAAAATCTTACCTTCCAAAAGTTAGACTCAATTGTATTATCAGCAACAATAATAGTTACAATAAAATGTCTTGAGCCAATGTTCATCAAGAGTAAATCGATCTAAAAAAAATTAGAGAATATCTAACACATAATTTCTCCTTAAAAGATATCCATCCTAACATCATAAAATTGAATAAGGAGAAATATATTTATAGAGCTCAACACAAGTAGAAAGAGCCCATGGTTTCCAAAATAATCACTAATACCAAAGAGGTATGTGGTGTCAACATGCTAAACTATTGACATGTTGCACATAGAAACTTCCAACATAACTCACACATAATGGTCACCATTATATATGTAACACCTACCTCACACCATTTGTCAATAGTGAACTCCACCATAAATATCAATTGCCAAAAAATAACTCTCCATGACTCTTGTACCAAACTAGAACTGCCATAATCATTATATATATTCAACATAGCAACTTGTGCCACTAGCTCCTTAGTTTTAGGACTTCCAAAGTGGGTATAAATTAAATAAATAATAAAATTCACATGTTTGGACACTAAGGTTTAGATACCTTAATCCTAACATGTATAGTTCATCTTAAATGTAATGTGTATGGAACTTAGTGTTATATGATGATGGAGTGTATGGAACTTGGTGGTATTTGATGATTCAATTATTTAGCTATTATATGATAGAGAATTAGAAAATTATGATTTTAGTGTCAAATCTATATGGATCTATTATTTTGAAGATATGGATTGTTTAAGATATATTATTATTCTATATATTTATGATTACAATTTTAAATAATATTTATTATCAATCATTTCTATCTTGCATATCTTTAAAAATATATTTTTCCACTTCTTTTAATTTTTATTAAACTACCTCTTAGACTAAATGGTTATTTTCCATTTAGGAGATATTGATGAGTTACATAATTTGACTCTCTCCTCTCCTTTGATAAAGATAAGAATGAGTTATACTTTGACTCTATTCTCTCCTTGGGATATTGTTGAGTTCCATCAGGACTCTAATTTCTCTTGGTTGAGAGACTTGTCTCAAACATGTCCAAGCCTACTATGAGCTATTGCCTATATAAATAGGCTAGCTCACATGGAATTTATATCTTGAATATCTTGGAAATATATTGAATATTGTATTCTCCATGTTTGAAATACATTTTAAATGATAAGATAGCATATTTTCCTTGACGCATAATAACATCAAGATTATCCAAATATTGTTATTTTGTTGATTTCATTTCCAATTAGTGCTCTGATACTTTCAATTGGATTTTGGGTTATCTCTATTTTTAATAGATTCTAACATGGCATCAGAGCATCATTTGAAAGTTTAGATTCAGTAATCTCCTTTTTTTCATATATGCGTTTTTCTTGATATAGTTGGTTATACCCCCTTGAAGGACCTAGAGATCATTTCTGATTATGCCATTATGTCTAGAAGACTTGAGAAAGTCAAGATTGACTTTTGTTTCATCCTTTTAGGAGATCATTTGCAAAAGTTACAAACGATAGTTTTGTAGCTCAGATCAGATGACAACATGAAAATCAGAGCATTTTCAAGAAAAAAGGAACCTACCAATGCATCCAAGATGGCTGAGTGATGAATTTTGATATAAAATTTTCCCAATTTTTGTGTAGGGAGAGTTTGAGGCAAAAAAAAATTGCCCAATCAAACCTAGCACACAAATCGAGGAAAAATAATTTTTAAAAAATTACATTAAAAAAAATATGCCACATTTTCAAAAAGGGCGCTTTAAAAAGTGCCACCACAAGACCTATCGGTCAACCATGAGCCAGTGTTGCAGTTGAGCATGCCAATGACCCCTAGCCACCCGAGCAGGCCATCTCAGCCACACTAACAACCATCTGACCCCACTTAGTGGTGGTTAACACCACCGATAGTGCTCCACCTTCACCACTTTGCCAGAAGACCACCACCATCACTCTGTTGGAAGACCACTACTGCCACTCCATTGGAAGACCTTCACGCACTCAAAGGCCACATCAACACTTGGTGAGTAGCCTAGTCAGCACTGATGTGATTACCTTAGTCACTACTCAATCATCACTAGGTCAGCAGCCCAGTCAACACACATTAGTAGACTTTTCACTATCCTAAAATTGACTTCCATTCAGACATTAAAATAGGAAATATTGTCTTTTTGCAGTGATGGTCATACGACTATCAAATTTTAATTGCCTAAATTTTCTTACGTCATCGCTAGTTGAATTTTCTTACCGTTCACAATTGGATTTTTTAGGTTTACATTCTGATTTCAAACTCCCATATCTTGCTCATTTTTAATCTTTTTTTTATAGATTTGTTTTTATTTGGACTAGAATTTCTTGAATTTTCTAGTTGTGGTATTAGATTTTCATTTTGGTTTCTAAATTAATCAGAATGTGTAGATTTCCATGATTGTTCTTGAATTTTTCAACTTCTAGAACTTCATTTGAGCATATATGGTAACAGTTTTTGGCCCTTTTTTTTTTAAAGTGTATAATTTTTCATCTAGCTTCCATATCTACAATCAGATTTAAGTGATTTGGAGTGTAAATATCACTTTAGGAAATAGGTCACTTTGGGGTTATATATGCACTTAATTAATCCTTGGATTTTAGTTTTGTGATTTGTATTAGTAATTTGAAGGAGTCATCAGTTTGTTTTAGTATTTATTTGGTTGCATAATGGACTTTTCAAAAGCCACAACCCTTACTCCATTTAACTATCATGAGTGGAAACAATCTATATCTAATCAGTTGTTAAGCATTCAATTTCTTAGAATCACACTTGGTAAGGATCTAGAACCAACTACATGAGTTTTAGAAAGGAGAAAATGGTTTGATCGAAGGAATAAATAACTTGGTTCTCTTAGATCAACCATATCTCATGATTATCTATATCACATTGCATCTTGCACACATCCCCATGATGCTTGGATGATCTTGGAAGCAATCTTTGGTAAACCTGATATAATGAGAAAATTTAGATTGGAGAATGAGATCATAGGTTTAAATCCTAGTGATTTTGACAATATTCAAGATTTTTTCTCTAAGTTTAATTCTATTAGAATGGATCTTTATAATTGTGACATTACTAAAAATGAATAAAAAATCATATAATCTATCCTTTCCAAGCTAGGCCCTAAATATTCCATCCTATTTTCTACATTCTATGCTAATATGGATGCTCTTGATAGTGCATACAAAATGCCTTTGGTTGATGAATTACCAGCTCAACTTACAATAGAACAAGAAAAATTGGTACACATGGGTCAATTGAAGTCTTCAAAGTGATGCAAGGTAGAGGCCGATGAGGGGTCAAAGGCACACCCTAATCCAAATTTACCTTGAAGACATCACACACATAAGCAATAACACAACAAATGAGAGAGAGAATGCAGAAAAGATTCTTTTATTCATCAAATACATTCATACATGTCAGGCTATAAGGCTTTCCTAGTTAGGGCCTGATACAATAATTCAATTACAATAGCCCTCCAACATGTGAGGATTTAGAAACTGTCTTCAATCTTCTAATCTAATACCATTAATCTTCTATCTCTAAGATGATGTCCTAAAACTATAACCAATGACTACATTATATAAAAGAGGCTACCAAAACAAGTCAGCCTTTAGATCCACCATTAATGGAAGGAATTACCAGATCTAGGTCCACATGCTTCCCAATGATTGATGCCAACATTAAATTTGTGACCACAATTAAGTGCACAAGTCAGCCTCAATAGAAAACTAAAACAAACAACTCAGTAAGCAAGGATAACTGAGCATGAGGGATTTAACCGACCAACTCAATTAAAGAAGGAACCCAAGAAACTATCGAGCCAACTCGGTCAAAGAAGGAACCAAGCAACACAAAAAACTCAAACTTGTTTTTGGTGACACAGGATTGCCAAGGACCCAAGCTGAATCTAACTCATATTGTGAAATCCACAAACTATCTTCAATCGGTATGTACTTTGCCAGATATTCCATATATTGTCTTCCTCTTGTGCTTTTGCCAACTCTATGTTCCAAAATCTGCTCAACTTCTTCTTTCTGTCTCTTAGGATATTCATTCGGTACTGTTAGTTCTTCATCTGATTCATGATACTCATACAAATCTGCAATGTTGAATATAGGTGATATATCTATGTCATCAGGTAACTCAATCTCATAAGAATTTCCACTATCAAATCTCCTCAATATCCTACAAGGACCAAATTTCTTCATTTTCAGCTTCCCATATGTTTCAACAGGAAATCTGCCCTTCTTCAAGTGTACCATTATTTCATCCCCAATTGCAAAAGTCTTATGTCTTGTTGATCTATCTGATCTATCTTTGTATTTCTGATTACTTTTATCCAGCTTATGTTTCACTTCTTCATGCAATGTCTTCATGAACTCAGCAAACTTTATTCCTTCATCACTTCTCTTTTCTTCACCAACTATATCCTTCAAATCTGATATACTTCTTGGTTCTATGTGATTTACAATCTCAAAAGGTGTTTTTCCAGTACTCCTATTCACTAAATTATTGTATGTAAACTTTGCTTGTGCCAACATAGAATCCTAATTACTCAGTATATCTCCAACTAAGCATTTGAAGAGATTACCCAAGCTTCTATTCACAACCTCTATTTGTCCATCAATGTGTGGGTGATATATAGAACTATACCTCAACTCGGTACCCAAATTTATCCAAAGAGTTTTCCAGAAGTATCCAATAAATTTATTGTCTTGGTCAGAGTTGATACTCCTCGATAATCCATACAATCTAACAATTTCCTTAAAGAAAATATATTCTATGTATACTGCATCTGATGTCCTTCTATAAGGTATAAAATGTGTCATCTTAGAAAATCTATCCACAACAACAAATATAGAATCATTACCTCTAACTATCTTCGGTAAGCCAAGAAGAAAATCCATACTGATATCAATCCAAGGTTTCTCAGGAACAAATTTCACTATATACAATCTAGTATTCTAACTTACTCCCTTTGCAACTTGACAAATTCTATAACTTTTCACAAATTTTAGAACATCCTTATACAACTGTGGCCAAAAGTATTTCTCCTTAAGAAAATTCAATGTTTTATCAATGCCAAAATGTCCATCCAAACCACTACTATGTTTCTCCTTTATCAAATTAGTTCTCATTGATCCTCTCGGTATACACAACTAAATATGTTTAAACAACATACTTTCTTGAATGAAATAGTCTTCCCATTTAGTACTTGGTTGATTTTGAATAGGTGCTCTGCACTTTCTCCACGTCTCATAAAAATCAGGATCAATTTCATACAATACTTTCATATCTTCAAAACCAATAACTTCAATTGTCATCTCGATCATCCAAGATCTTCTTCTACTCAATGCATCAACAACTCAGTTAGTGAGTCCACTCTTATGTTTTATCACAAATGTATAACTCCACAAATATTCAACCCATTTCACATGTCTCTGATTCAACTTATTCTAACTACCCAAATATTGTAAAGCCTTATGATCAGTATACAACATGAATTCACTTGGTATCAAATAATGTCTCCATTTCTTCAGGGCTTGAACAATAGCATAGAACTCTTGATCATACACAACATATTTCCTTTTTGCACCATTCGAATTTTCACTAAAGAAAGCAACATGTTTACCTACTTGACTCAACACAACTCCTATTGCACTACAACTTACATCACATTCAACTTGAAATATCTTATTGAAATCAGGGAATGCTAACACGGGTAATTCAACAACCTTCTGCTTCAAAGTCTCAAAACTTCTATCAACTCCATGTGCCCACTTGAATTCTTTTTTTATCTCCTCTCATAGTCTTAGTCATAGCATTACAAATTGAATTGAAATTCCTAATGAGCTTTTGGTAAAAACTTTCTAAACCATGAAATGATCTTACCTCACTAGCATTCTCAGGTGTAGGCCAATTCAAAATAGCTTCAAGCTTTTCAGGATCTATTTTCAAACCATCAGCTGAAATAAAAAATGCCAAATACACAATCTCCTCTTTCATGAAACAACACTTTTTAAGGTTTATGACCAAATTTTCTTATTTCAGTCTCTATAATACTTGTTTAACATGCAAAAAATGCTCTTGTTTCATCTTACTAAATATCAGAATATCATCGAGGTATATAATCACAAAATTACCTAAGAATTTCTTGAAAACTTCATTCATAAATCTCATAAAAGTACTATGTGCATTAGTTAAACCAAAAGGCATAACCAACCACTCATACAAACCTTCTCTTGTCTTAAAAGAAGTCTTCGAGTCATCACATTCTCTGATTCTGATCTGATGATATCCACTTTTCAAATCAATTTCGGTAAAATAATTTGCTCCAGTCAAGCTATCCATTATGTCATCTATTCTTGATATAGGGAGCCTATATTTCACTATTATCTTGTTGATTGCTCTAGAATCAGTACACATTCTCCATTCTCCATTATTCTTAGGTGCCAATACAACTAGTATTGCACAAGGACTCAAACTTTCTTGGATCAAAATCTTTTGCAAGAATTCTTGAATTTGTTGATTCAATTCCTGATTCTCAGTAATTTGTCAACCAATGTGGTTCCTTATTTGGTAAACTAGCTCTAGGGATAAGAACAATGCAATGATCAATGCTTCTCTTCAGTGGAAAACCATTAGGTACATTTTCATAAATGATCTCCTTATACTTGGTGAGTATCTTATCCATCTCTTTAGGGATGCTATCCATTATTTTCTTACTCAATTTGTTAGGAATCACAGCAAAACATACATCATTCTTCTTCAAATCCTTAACAAACTTTCTTCTTTCCATCAAGAAAACTTTCACAGATGTACAAACACTACTAATATGTTCTTCAATCAATGGTAACAAGATTTGTTTTCTCCCATTAGCCCAAATAGTATTTATGTAATCTTCCATCATATATAGCATGTCTATCATATTCCCAAGGTCTACCCAACAAAATATATGTTCAACAATCCATAGGCATGATAGTGAACATAACACCTTATCATAGTACTTTCCAATTTTCAATTTCACATAGCATTGTTCACTTACCAAGAGTGTATGCTCATCCGTGATCCATGAAATTTGATAGGGATTTGGGTGTTTCAACCTTTCTAACTGCAACTTTGTAATCATTTCCTCAGATGCCAACTTCTCTGAGCTTCCACTATTAATGCTTACCTTCCACACTTCATTAGACACTCTACATCTGGTCTTGAACAAACTTTTCCTTACTGGATCTTCCTTATTAGTTTCACTCCAAAGTGCTCTCCTTACCATGAAGTTTTTTTCCTTCTCAGGTTCATTTGGTGAATCTTCTTGCACCAAAGAATTTCTACTACTACCAACCTTCTTACTTGCATGTGTACACTCAAATGATCTATGTCCTTCTTCTCCACAATTGTAACAAGTTCCTTGGAATCCACCTCTATTATAACCACCTCGGTAGTTATTTCCTCTTCCTCTAGCTGAACTTTCACCTTTCCACTTGGTCTTGCCTTTATCTAGATTTGGTTTGTCTAGATCAGATCTATTGTTCTCACCATAGGATCTACCTCTTCCTCTAGGGAATCTACCACTTCTTCCTCTTTGTCTTTTCTCATGCCTTTTGTTTAATTTCTCCTCAGCTTTCAAGGAAAACTGATAAGCTTCCTCAATGTTTTCCAATTAAACCAAACTGATTTCTTCTTGGATGGAAATTCTCAATCCATTCAGGTACCTAGAAATTCTTTCCACTTCATCTTCATCATGTCAAGATCTAATATCTAATCTATAGAATTCCTGAGTACAATCTTTTATCGAGCTATCTTTATTACTCAAACTTTGCATTCGCCTAAATAGGTTAATCTGATAATCACATGGTAAAAATTTCCTTTCAACTTATTTACCATCTTATTCCATACCTTAATTTTGTCTTTGCCTTCCCTTTTTCTATCCAACTACAGATGCTCCCACCACAAGGATGCATGACTCTTCAAATTTGTGCTTTCAATTTTCAACTTATTTTCCTTAGGGACATTTTCATATTCAAATTACTTTTCCATCTTAGTGATCCAATCCACCAATTCATCCAAATCTAGCTTTCCATTATACTTAGGAGGATTGAAATGTGGTGTAGAGTTTAGATTTGTTAAAGCCTTCAACAATCTTTCCTCACCCTGATCCATCATCGGTGCAGGTTCTACATCACCTTGTTCTTCCTCAATTTCTTCATCACTAACATCTTCAAGATGTCTTCCTCTATGGTGGCTTGTTTCAACAACTTCTAACCTAGTAGCAAGTTATCTCAACACGTCTATCAATCCTGGAACCATATCTCAACTCCCATAAACCATCTTGAAACCTTTTTCAATTACAGGCCAGATCGCAATCTATTACCCCACAATAAATATCAACTAGGGTTTTACAAGAAGGAACCTTCAAACCTAGATTCACAAATCTAGATCCAAATCTCAACCTTCTCTCTGATACCACCTAACACAAGGCAAAGGTGGATGAGGGGTGAAAGGCACACCCTAATCCTGATCTACCAAGTGCAGAGATCACACATAGAAGCAATAAGACAACAAGTGAGAGAGAGAGAATGCAGAATATATCCTTTTATTCATTAAATAGATTCATACATGCTGGGATATAAGGCCTTCCCGATTAGGGCCAGATACAACAATTTAATTATAACAATCCTCCAACATGTAAGGATTCATAAACTATCTTTAATCTTCTAATCTGATACCATTAATCTTCTATCTCTAAGATGATATCCTAAAACTACAACTAATCACTACATTATATACAAGAGGCTACCAAAACAAGTCGGCCTTTAGATCCACCATTAACAGAAGGAATGACTAGATCTAAGTCCACACACTTCTCAATGATTGATACCAACATTAAATCCATGATCACAATTAAGTGCACAAGTCGGCCTCAATAGAAAACTAAAACAAACAACTCGGTAAGCAAGGATAACCAAGCTCCAGGGATTTAATCGACCAACTCAGTTAAAGAAGGAACCCAAGAAACTATTGAGCCAACTCGGTCAAAGAAGGAATTGAGAAACATAGAAAACTCAAACTTTTTTTTGGTGACACAGGATTGCCAAGGACCCGAGATGCTCCTGCATCACAAAGTATTATGCATTAGTTGCAAATGACTTCACTTCAAAGGCTTCTAATGGAAAAGGATAGAATCAACACAAGGAACCTCAGCCTCATGATAAAGGTAATGATTCTCCTTCACATCATAGGTGTGAATCCAAGTCCTCTTCAAGAGAGGAATTATGTAACAATAAGAGGGGAAAATGTGCATATTGTAAAAATGTAGGACATGATGAGAATACGTGTTTCCAGAAGAATATTGATGAGCCCAGTCACATTCTTCAAAAGAGAAAGATCAAGTTTCCCTCATCAGTTTCTACTCCATATTCTTTAAATTTGGAAGATTCTACTTCTACATCTGCATCATCATCCAAAGATAACAATATAGGTCAAGCAATCATTGCTTCCACCAATCCTGAGCAAGGTAAATGGATTCTTGAGTTAGGTGCATCACATCATATGGCATCTTCTATAGATGTGTTTTCTTCTATATATCCTTTTAATTCTCCACAAATATTGTTGGGTAATAATACATACATGAAGGTTTGTGGGAAAGGTACTATTCCTATGAGAGATGGGATATTTAATGATGTTATTTGTGTACCATCCTTGACCACTAATATCCTTTCTATTTACTAAATGATCCACACCCTTCTGTAAGTGGAATAAATCTTCTATAACATCTAGTCTTAGGTCCAACATAATGTCTCTAGCCGTTTTCCTGACCATCTTCTCATCTAATACATAATGATGTGGTAAGTGAATGATCAAGTCTAAGGACAAAAAGGACATGAGGTGTATAGTTGTAGCAACAAGTCTAGATAGAAATAATGTGGTGCAATTAGAAGACCTTCCCTGTGGCTCATTGTAGTGCTATAAGAAGGTTTCCTAGTCCATGTGACCAATGTCAGTATCAATAATCTCCCTATGATCATTGTTCATTCTTGTTAGTTTATAGTACCCCTTGAAATGGTACTTCATTGACAACACACATGTTTTATAAGGCATCCCACACTTTGCACATAATCAACAATCTCTTGTTAGAAGCTAAAAAAAATCACCCAATCTAATAAGTTAACTAAAAAACCTATTTAATGCAAGAAAACAAACTAAAAAACCATTAAAAACCAAGAAAGAGACCCTTTAGGAGATCAAAATATCTCATTTTTGCACACTGTACCACTCATGTCTTTCGATATTTTAGACTTGTTGCCATATGAAAAACATGGGATTTCATATGTTCAAACTCACTGATTGCTTGCGTGTTCATTCCCCTTGGTGAATGCGTATATAACTTTTGGACTTATCGCAATCCATAAAAAGTAGGATTCTGAAAGTTTGATTTCGGTGAAACTGTGAAGTTGGAAATGAGGATGTGGGGTCAATATGAGAAGTAATTCCTCTTCATACTTTCATACAGTGAAAGTATGAAAGGGACTTCACAATACATGAAGTAATGGTGACACAAGGTGACTTGTAGAGGGGTGTCCATGGTATGCTGTAGAGAATAGTTCTTTTAGACCTTCACACTACATAAGTTTGAAAAGGACTCACTCAATGAAAAGGAAGAAGAATGAGATGAAAAAGGGGATTTTGTGGAGTGGCCTCTTTAACAAATGCAATAGACACAAACTAATCTACTTGTCGACTAAAGAAATCAAAATCTATCAAACTAGAACCCTACCAAACTAGCAAACTTAAAGGAAAAGAAAACAAGTTAGTGGACACGAAAAGCCTACCTTCAAAGCATAGATAAATGATGGAAAATTAGATAGTCCGAATCAGTGCTGAGAGGGGAGGGGTGAATCAGCACTTGTAAAATTTCTTCCTTCTTGAATCTAGTGAACTAAACTTATAGCATAAAATTAAGTAGATTTGAGCAAATAAAATAGTAAGTGAACAAACACAAAGAGACACCAGATTTATCACGTGGAAACCTAGTGAGGATGAAAACAATGGTGTGAGGAAACCTCACAAAATTTGTACTCTTCTGAAGTACGCCATGTTAAGAGCCTACCTGATTAAGGGATACTAATGCACTTGCTAGGTGCGACCCGGTCAAGGGATTTTTCCAGTAAGGTCTGTTAACACCTGCCCGGTTAAGGGACTTCAAACACCTTGAAAGATGTCACCCGAATTTTGATACAAGGGACCTATTAGAGTCCACCCAAATACTGAGATTTGTCTATTGTAGTTTGCTAGAAAATAATAGAATAAAGATCTTTACAGAAGGCTCTACTCAGCCAGATGCGATCTCTATTTATGTTCAACTGAGAATCATCACTGATTAACACAGGTGTGTTCTCAACTATTGTTGTGCTACCTTTGCACAACCTATTCTTTCTCTTTTCTCAATTTTCTCCAACCCCTTGCTCCTATAACATATAGGTTCACTCTTTTTCTTCACAGAATGTAGGCAAATCTTCTTCTCACTGAACATAAGAATATATTCAATTTTGTTGCCCTAATTGCACCTCAAATGCATGACCTAATCCTAAGATCCAACGAATCCATCACTCAGTGAAGTGTTTGTTTATTAAGAAAGCATCCAATGCAAGCTCTGGCTTCATCAACTATATAAAGAAAACAATAGTTACGTATTAGGAAACCTTTCTTCATGAGAGATAACACTTTGATTTAAAGCCATTTAATCCGGCTTTAAATCCTTCAGTCGCACCTCAAGAAACCATTGATTCCAACTTTAAATCCTTTACCTACACCTTAAACTAATCACCAAGACAACTCGAGATCACTTGGATTTACTGCAATAAATCTGGGTCAAGGAGAGTTGGTTGGAATAGATAGTTGACTATGACTCCCTCAGTTCATATCGAAGTCTTATAATATATCGGTTGAGGGTGTTATGCTATAAATAGGTAAGAGTCTTAGAACATTCCTTTCTTGTCTTACCAGATACACCCCTTTTACTAGTTGCACTGTCCTAGTTGTGTTATAGACATTAGTTGTATATGCTTTTGTTTGTACTTGTCTATACTGGTTGAGGTCTGGTCCTTGGTTGATACTAGGACAAACTCTTCTCTGTGAAGTGCATTAACCGGTTGCTGATGCTTAGTGTAGTGACTGGTTCACAACCTCTCTTGATGAAGAGTCTCCTCTATAATAGAGACAATCAAATCTCTATC
This sequence comes from Chamaecyparis obtusa, assembly GCA_027943335.1. Taxonomy (NCBI): domain Eukaryota; kingdom Viridiplantae; phylum Streptophyta; class Pinopsida; order Cupressales; family Cupressaceae; genus Chamaecyparis; species Chamaecyparis obtusa. The sequence goes on along the minus strand of BSBK01000819.1, from coordinate 22,799 downwards.
TTCTTTTGCCAATCAATGACAACACTTGGATTGGTAGAGAGCTTACTGGTTAGTAATGCCAATAGTAATGCCAACAATCTCCCCCTTTGGCATTGATGGAAAAAATATGATAATCAATCATATTCTCCCCGTTTTTGACAATGGAATGCCAAAAGGCTAATGAGGAAGATTTGCATACTCTACTCCCCCTGCGAGCAACTCTCCTTTTCATTAGTTCATAGAAGATAAGATGTAACCTTTTCTTTAACTCTTAACGAACTTATGACTTCCCATTTATGATTACTAATGATTGGAGAGGGGTACAACCCCTAGTCTACCTCTAAGATACTCAAAAGTACTCTTTGGTAATGGCTTTGTAAATATATTAGCAATCTATTCTTTGGTGGACACATACTCCAATTTTACTTCTTTATTCTGTACAAGTTCCCTCAAGTAGTGATACTTGATGGCAATGTTCTTAGTCATGGAGTGCATAACAGGATTTTTGGATATGTTTATGGCACTGGTACTATCACGGTGAATTGCTATCGGTTTAGGTACCTGTTCCTAAATACCTTCCAGCAATTGTTTGATCCAGATCACCTGTGTGTAGTTTATTGCAGCAACAACATATTCAGCTTCAACAGTGGATTGAGAAATGCAATTCTGTTTCTTACTTGTCCATGATACTATTCTTCCACCTAGAAAGAATGCACCACCACTTGTGCTCTTTCTATCATCCACGTTGCCAGCCCAGTTTGCATCTGTGTAGAATTTAATTTGGAATCCACCCTTATGTGGAAACCATAAGCCATATTCCTTGGTTCCCTTTAGATATGTGAAGATTCTTTTTACTGTGATCAAATGTGTTTCTTTGGGATTAGCAAAGAATCTTGCCACTATGCCAATTGCATGAGCAATGTCCAGTCTAGTGCGAACAACATACTGCAATTTTCCTATCATAGAACGATACATTGTTTCATTTACTTCTTTGGCATCATCCTCCTTTGATAACTTAAGATTAGTTGTCATTGGAGTTCCAACCGGTTTGGATTCTTCTAGTCAAAAAGTCTTGAGAATTTCTTTTATGTACTTGGACTGAGAGATGAAGATACCTTCCTTTAGCTGATGGACCTATAGTCTAATAAAGAATTTTATGGGCCCTATCATAGGCATCTCAAATTCTTTCTTGATTTCCTCAGCAAATGCTTTGCTCATTTTTTTATCTCCTCCAAAGATCATGTCATCAACAAAGATTTCAACAATTAGATTTCCATCCTTTCCAATTTTAAGATACATATTGATGTTCTCACCAATTCTGATGAATCCAATTGTCAGAAGATATGAATGCAACCTTTCATACAAAGCCCTTGGGCCCTACTTGAGCCCATAAAGAGCCTTTTTGAGTTTGCAGACCATATCAGTCTTTTTAGTAGAGGTAAACCCTTCTGGTTGCTTAATGCAGACTTCTTCTTCTAGCATTCCATTGAGGAATGCAGACTTCACATCCATTCGGTACACTTTAAAGTATTTTTGAGCTGCATAGGCTAGAAGAATTCTCACCCCTTCCAGTCTGGCTATTGGTGCAAAAGTTTCTCCATAGTCAAGATTAGCTTCTTGAGTATAGCCTTTGCAAACCAGCCTTTCTTTATTTCTGATGACCTTACCATCCTCATTCAGTTTATTTTTATACACCCATTTGGTCCCAATGACATTTTTGTCATGAGGTCTTGACACAAGTTCCCATGTGACATTCTTTTATGTTTGTTTGATTTCTTCATCCATGGCCTTGACCCAATTTTCATCTTCAAGGGCTTCTCTGGTAGTTTTTGGCTCAACACATGAGAGAAGACAGACATTCTCTTTGGCCTTCTTCCTGGTTAGGATGTTCCCATGCTTGTCACTAATTATATTGTCAGTAGAGTGATATGTGACATATCGTGGAAGAACCGTCCTCTATTCTTGGTCTGGTTCATCCTGTTGAGCAATATCTTTGTCAGGGATCTGAGCATCCACTTGTTCACCATCCTAAGGTGTCATGTTTGCTTCGGGCACAATCTCTCGCTCTTGATTCCTGTCAGTGAGATTTGTCTTCTCTTCTTCAGTTGTTCCTTCATTGATCTCAAAGACATCTCCTCCATTAGTAAATTTAAGATTTTCATGATTGACATGTCCAGTCCTTTGGTTTGGTTATGATGATTCATCAATTTTTACATTGATGCTTTCAATTATCTTGCCTGTTCTTTTGTTCAGACACCGATAGGCTTTGCTTTTGGTAGAAAAACCCAAGAATGTTCCTTCATCACTCTTGGGATCAAACTTTCCAGAAAACATTTCTCTTTTGATAAAGCATTTACTACCAAAGATTCTGAAATAGCCTACACTAGGAGTATGCTTAAACCATAGTTCGTAAGGTGTCTTATCGGTTTCCTTTTTACTTGAACTCGGTTGATTGTGTAGATAGTTGTGCTGATGGCTTCTCTCCAAAAGTGATGAGGAAGATTCTTTTGGATCAATAGAGTTCTGGCACAGTCGATCAACATCCTGTTTCTTCTTTTTGCAACTCCAGTCTGCTGAGGAGTCCTAGGTGCAAAAAATTGTCTCTGTATGCCATGTTCCTCATAGTAGTTAGTGAAATCCTGAGATGTGTACTCGCCTCCTTTGTCCAACCTTAGACATTTCAAGCTTCTATCGGTTTCCTTTTCCACTCTAGCCTTGTAAACTTTGAACATGTGAAATGCTTCTGATTTTTCTCGGAGAAAGAGTGTCCACATGATTCTCAAGAAATCATCTACAAACAGCATGAAATACCGGTCTCCATTATAACTCTTTGTCCTCATTGGTTCACACAGGTCTGTGTGTACAAGATCTAGGACATTTTCAGCAAAGAAGGACTTGCTACTGAAGCTTGCTCTCGTCACTTTTCCTAGCTGACAATCCTTGCAAATGCCACCCATGGGTTTTGCAATTTCTGGGAGTCCTCTAACCGATTTATTTTTGCTCACTTTGACAATGCTGTCAAAGTTTATATGGTAGAGTCTCTTGTGCCATAGCCAACTATTGTCTTCTTTGGAGATAAGATTGATCTTGCTTGATTTTCCTTTGACAAAAGCAATTAGATAGGCTCCTTCTGTTGAGTCTAGGTAGAATAGATTGCCTTTGCTCTATCTACCAGTTGCAACATGAGATCCAGATTGATTTTTGACTATGTAGGAGCCTTGACCAAATTCCAATTGGAAACCATTGTTGTTCGGCTATGCAACACTCATTAGGTTGTACTCGAGTCCTTTGACCCAGTATATATCTTCACAGACATCATTATTGCAGAGAACAATAGATCCCTTACCCTTGATGGCACAAAGGGGTATTATTTCCAAATGTGACTATTTTGTTGTCATTGAGTTCCAAGTTGGTGAATTTTCTCTTGTCACCAGTCATATGGTGACTGCATCCACTATCAATGATCCAATCATCATGCTGATGAGATCTGGATATGAGTGCAACTTTATTAATAGCTTGGCTCTCCTCCTTTATTGCAATAAATGTAATTTCTAGTTCTTTTGAGTCTTCAAGATTCATTGTCTGTGACACCTTCCTCCGCAAGATAGCACTCCTTTGCTTTACCTTTGAACCAATCTATTTTGTCTCTATTTTCATTATCAGGACACCGGGCAGCAATGTGTCTGATTTTGTTGCAGGAGAAGCATTTTAAGTGAAGTTTCCCTTTATACTTTCCCTTCCCTCTGGGGAATCTCTTAGCAATCAAAGCTTCAAACTCATCTTGCTCTATCTTTTCTAAGAACAGATTGTCAATGAGGTTGTCGATCTTACTGGTAGAGGAGATACCAGTTTCCCTTCCCTTCTTGGTGGAAGAGGTATTGATAGATGACTTTAATGTTGCTTCCTAAATGGATAGGCTATTATCAAAATTGCTTAATTCAAAAGTAGCCAACTTATCGATTAGGGAATCTAGGGTGACTTGATCTGTGGTCACCGATCTGAGCTCTTGAATGACAGATATTTTTATAGTATACTGAGGTCTAAGAGTTCTCAGTATTTTTCTTACTACCTCTTCTTCAGTTAGCTTGCCTCCAGTGCTTCTGATGGAGTTGATCACCTCCTTGATTTGATTGCTATATTGTTCAATATCTTCTCCATCATTCATCCTCATGTCATCATACTTTCCTCTGAGGCTTTCAACCTTGGCTCTTTGAACATTGGGGTCTCCTCCATAGACCATTTGTAGCTTCTTCCATATTTGTAGGAAGATTCAAGATGTTTAATCTCAGCATAGACGTGGTCTGGTAGTGTGCTAACAATCATGTCCATAGTGGTCATGTGCTTAGTTTTGATTTTCTCTTCATTAGGTGTTAAGGTGCCAGTGAGCTCACTGTAGTCAGTGGTAACATGATTCCAATATTGGTCACCGATGGTCTTCATATACAACTTCATTTTGCTACACCATAAGGTGAAGTTTTCTTTTGAAAACTTAGGTCCTTCCTTTCTCATCCTCATGACTTTTTCTTTGTGAGATTAAGCAACAAAGAAGAACAAAACAAGGCTCTAATACCAATTGATAGTCCCAACTGATGCTGAGAGGGGAGGGGTGAATTAGCACTTATAAAATTTCTTCCTTCTTGAATCTAGTGAAGTAAACTTACAGCATAAAATTAAGTAGATTTGAGCAAATAAAATAGTAAGTGAACAAACACAAAGAGACATGAAATTTATCATGTGGAAACCCGGTGAGGGTGAAAACCACGGTGTGAGGAAACCTCACAAAATTTATACTCTTTTGAAGTATGCCCTGTTAAGAGCCTACCCGGTTAAGGGATATAAATGCACTTGCTAGGTGTCACCCGGTCAAGGGATTTTTCTAGTAAGGTCTGTTGAAACCTACCTAGTTAAGGGACTTCAAACACCTTGAAAGATGTCACCCGGTGAAGGGATTTTGATATAAGGGACCTATTAGAGTCCACCCAAATATTGGGATTTGTCTATTGTAGTATGCTAAAAAAAAATAGAATAAAGATCTTTACAGAAGGCTCTACTCAGCCAGATGTGATCTCTATTTGTGTTCAACTGAGAATCATCACCGATTAACATAGGTGTGTTCTCAACTATTGTTGTGCTACGTTTGCACATCCTATTCTTTCTCTTTTCTTGATTTTCTCTAACCCCTTGCTCCTGTAGCATATAGGTTCACTCTTTTTCTCAGTAGAATGAAGGAAAATCTTCTTCTCACTAGACATAAGAATATATTTAGTTTTGTTGCCCTGATTGTGCCTCAAATGCATGACCTAATCCTAAGATCCAATGAATTCATCACTCAATGAAGTGTTTGTTTACTGAAAAAGCATCTGATGTAAGCGTTGGCTTCATCAACTATATAAAGAAAACAACAGTTGCATGTCAGGAAACCTTTCTTCATGAGAGATAACACTTTGATTTAAAGCCACTGAATTTGGCTTTAAATCATTTAGTTGTGCCTCAAGAAACCATTGATTTTGACTTTAAATCCTTTACCTACGCCTTAAACTAATCACCAAGACAACTCAAGATCACTCGGATTTACTACAATAAATCCTGGTCAAGGAGAGTTGGTTGGATTAGACAGTTGACTATGACTCCCTCGGTTCATATCGGAGTCTTATAATATATCGATTGAGGGTGTTATGCTATAAACAGGTAAGAGTCTTAGAATTTTCCTTTCTTGTCTTACCAAATACACCCCTTTTACCGGTTGCACTGTCCTAGTTGTGTTATAGACATTAGTTGTATATGCTTTTGTTTGTACTTGTCTATACCAGAGGTCTGGTCCTTGGTTGATACTAGGATAAACTCTTCTCTGCATAGTGCATTAACCGGTTGTTGGTGCTTAGGGTAGTGACCGGTTCACAACCTCTCTTGATGAAGAGTCCCCTCTATAATAGAGACAATCAAATCTATATCTTATTTTGCCAATCAATGACAACACTTGGACTAGTAGAGATCTTACTGGTTAGTAATGCCAATAGTTATGCCAACAAAATCTACGAAGATGAGCTCAAAAGTAGTGATTTGGACCATGGTAGAATCGTGAATGGTATAAAATGGAGATCAAGTAGTCATTGATGAGCCACAAAGGAGTGATAGATTCACTGGTAGTGTCTCTTTGAACTCTGAGATTGAATCACAAAATGAACAAAATGAGGGTCTCAACTCTCTTTTATATACTAAAGAATAGGGTGATGTCAATAGGATAAGGTTTTCAGACTATGGAAGTCTGAAAATATTCATTTCCTTAGCCTTTTTTGAACATAGGGGAGAGTCAGGATTTCAAGGTATTGTATTTATCAGACTTTTAGAGGTCACAAAACCTCTGATGTCCGAAAGTGCGAAAAAATATTTCTTCAAAAAAGAAAAAAACTAATGCTAAAACACACTAAAAGACTAAAAAAAGGGGTCCCTATTATGGGCAAGTGGTCAAAACGGGGTGTATGTTGTGGAGCCATAACAATTATTTTGTCAATATCTATATAATTCATTGGTCTATGGTCACATATAAACTTCCACATAAACAATAACTTGTAGATTCTTGATCATGAGAGTCTCTAGTTATGTCTCTCTGGAAATTAAAAAAAAATGTTGGACATGGTTTGAGGGACCCTAGTCTATGTATTTTTTTGTGTTTAAAATATAGCATCTCTTGTCATTACCTACTCTATGCTCCTATACCCTTTTTACTATCAAATTTGAACTTCGACGCGTGAACTATATCACATTGGTGGGTAGATGCTAAGATAGGTAATGTTCTTGTTGATGTTAGATTAGAATATAATGAACATGAAAGTTCTCATCCCTCATATAATGAGATGCACACTTGACAAATGGAGCATAGTGGTTTCAACAAATGGATGTAGTTGGTAACTCGGGAAAGACTATTAAGACAAATAACAAAACATCAATAATAGAAGGGGCAACTAGAAATGATGAAATTGTAATAAAAAGAAAAAAATGTTGTTGCCTATTAATTAATTGTACAAGAGACATGAAGATGTAAATTAATGAATCATCACTAAAGTAACATGAAACCAAATTGAAATAATAAACACTCATTCAATTGTATATCACATTCAAAATTAGCTTTAACAAAAGATATCTAAACTACGTGCTTATAATTCTAATACTACAATCCATGAAAACTTAAAAGTTAATTTGTATCTATCTTTTTACCAACTCTTTTCTCCCTCATACTACCCTTTATACTGAATATAAACAATTTTAATGATTTTTCATTTTTTCAATAAATTTTCAAATCATGACTAATATTGAAATGGTCAAACAAAAGATAATTGTTCAATGACAACATAACACAACAATTCTACAACACAAAGGTCAAACCCGAAATGCGATAAACGAAAAATTCTAGTTGATCATTTGTTTCAATAAAAGTACACCTCTCTTAGAGCCACACTAAATAGAAAAAAAAAGCGCCTTTGAAGACCCCCAAAGTCCCTTTGCCGCCTCTTCACATGCTGCAATTCAACGTGCCACACTTTCACTTTGAATGCCATCATTGTTTAGCGAATTTTAATCTTGACCAATTCGCTCTGTCGTCTTCTCTATAAATATCATACACTTTCTTTATCCATCACCATTCTCGATTTTTGCTCTCGATCTCACATAATATCTATAAACTCATTTTCCTTTTGTAAACCCATCACATTGACTCGGTTCTTCCTTCTGGCAGTTACTATGGCGAGATCAATGCTACTAAAAATTATGGTAATACTGTTGGTTCTCAACGTTATGCTTTCCCTCATTGTCTCTGCTCGTCCAATCCTCAAGGAGAAAGTGAATACAAATACAGGCATTGATAATCTGCTTCAAATTGTGCAGATGTTAGCATCGTGTACTAATTGCGCAAGCAATATTCCAGATCCTAATTTCTGCAAGAGATAAAATAAAAGTCGCATACAGTTATTGTGGTTCCAATGTACATAACTAAGATTTTGGACGCAATGGGAACTGAGGGAAAATTGACAATTTATTCAATTTTTATGATGTGCAGTAACAGAGAGAAATATCATATATCCACTTCCCTTAATCGTTAACACAACTCATAAGGCAGACCGCTTTCATCTGTCTTGCTTGCGTAAAATCTAATTATGTATTTTTTGAAATGGACATAAATATTTAGTTAAATCAAATCTAAAATATGATTTTTGAATGCTACATCAAATATAATTTTCCTTGAAATTATATCGAGCACATACATGGAAGGCGAACATTACAATTAGAAGTACGGTTATCATTTTAATAAGCATTGATCTGCCCATATTCACTGCTGCAGAGCATCCTTCTAACAAAGATGGCCGAGAATGATAACAGGTAATAATCCGAGAGAATGAAAAGCTCGTCGAATAAGATATGATGAAATCCAAAGTATTGAGAAAGATAAAATAGTGATGTGGATCGAGAAAGAAATGAGGAGTATTTATAGCAGGCCATAGAACTGTGACACTATAAAGTCTCGTTGAATAAATAAATTCTGATATTCAAACTTAGGAAATGTTGGGTTGAATATTCAATCATACATTTCAATCTGTGAATTTGACCAATTCTTATGTGAGATTAGTCAAAGATTATCATAAGCTTAGTTTCCTATATTTACGAATTCCTTATCATTTTTTTTTATCGGTGAATTCCTTATCGTTTTTGTGTAAGATTACAATTCTTAATAAATTAACTTCAACTTTTTTAGTGGATCATATTTTTTCATTTCTAGAGAGGCATGGTAAAAGTCTTCTGTCACATTTTCTTAGAATTCATGCATGTTTTTTAAGTAAGAAATCTATTTTTTAAAGAGGGGTAAATGTTTTGATCTGGAGTTATGTAGTGGTGAGGTCACAAATAAGGGAGTTTATTTTCAATTGGATTTAAAGCTTGATAGTAAAAACAACAATACAACTTAACCATCACAATGTACCAATACTAACTAATAAAAAATCGTTGCCTTCCCAAAAGCTTTTAGAAAGGAAAATCTGCATGAAACTAAGCACTTGTGAGAAGCCATTTTCTAATTAATAAATTCACAAAATTTTCATGCCTCAAATAGGAATTGGTGAAACCCACAAAATAAAATTTGTAGTACACAAACAAGCAAGGGCCAGAGATTAATGCAATAAATGTGGAAGAAATGCCACATAGAATGAAATGGAGGGAGAGTTTCATGTATGAGGGAGCATATGAAAAAAAGCAAACAAAGTGAGTCCAACCTGCAAAAGGACAACCAGCATGTTCGTGAAATAAATCCTAGAGTAATAATGGATGTAGAGGATTTTAAAATGCACCTTCATTTTCACCGAGGATGATGTGTATATCATCAAGAACAATGGTGAACAACTAGTCCAACTGATGCATGTATTTTTCTTAAATTTAATTTTTCTTTATTGAAAATTAAAATTGTGAAACAAATAATAAAAAACATTTTCCTATTTTTGTAGAGTAGTTAAGGATATGAAAATAAGTAATAAAAAAAAGATCAGGAAGCAATTGCTTACTGGAAAAAATGTCAAATATTTTTATAAATATTTTTCTTCTTATATTTGCCACTAAATTTTCACTCTTTTATTTGCCACCAAATTTTTCCTCCTAAAAAATTAAGATAAGCTAAGTAGTTAAATGGAGCTTTGCCCTTAGCTATTGTCTTGAAGCTTAAGCAAATCTCTTATAAAAAATGAAAGATATATGAAACATAATAATGACGTAGCAGAATATTTAGCAAGATAATCTCATAACATTTATAATAAAATATTATAAACTTCTTCAAAATTAAATATTAAGGAAACTATAAAATATCAATGTATGAAATATAAAATTAAAACATTAAAGATTATTTTAAATGAAAATTTCTTTCGTATTGAACTAGATTATGTTTGTTTTAAAAAAATCTATTTTAAAACAGATCAAACAAGGATAAAAACAATGATACATTGAAAATACATTTTATTATCTGAATTTTACTCTTTATTTATGTGAATAATATTGACTCAAATAAATTAAGGACAAAAGCCTTCTAGATATGATAATGGAGGATAACAATAAAAATTTCATGAATTAATTTAACATATAAGGAGCCATTCTTCAAATTTGTATTTATAGATTTTATCCATAAAAAAATGCGATCAATATTATTTATCATAAAAGATCATTTTCATGGCTATTTAGTGGTGATGCTTTACCATAAAAAAAGGGCTGCTTGAGAAAATATTGTGACAATGCTGAGCAAGGATGATGCATATTATATGCAAGCACGATAACGTTCATAAAATATAATACATGCTTCTAACAGGGTGAAGATAGAAATTTTTTATATGTATAAATCGAATGTTATATTTTTAACAATCCCAAGGAAAAATTTACAATACAGATTTCTTGAAACGCTTGTGGGGTAAATTGTAAACTTTACAGGCGAGAAATACCAGAAATCTGTATAATATTTCAAAATTTACTGTCCCACATCTTGTGAAAAGGCAATCCTCATAATTCTCCCTCGCACCCTGATTCAGAATAGATAAAATTTGTGAAAAAGCTTGTCGAGAGTGTCGATTGTGGAAAATCTTGGATCCAAAATAATTCTATGCATCCTTGTTTCATGTTTTGCAGCAACTAGGATCAGGAATGTTGCCTGCGCAGTTTGAACACGAGGCCAACATCTCCATAATTTCAAAAAGATTATCAATTCTTGTATTTCTATTCATTTTCTCCTTGAGGATTGGACGAGCAGATACGGCGAGTGAAAACATAACGTTGAGCGCAAGTAGCACTGCCATAATTTTGAGAACCATCGATTTCGCCATACTAACTGCCAGAATCAGTATTATGCAAAGAAATTTGAGAGGTTTAAAATTTGAGAGTGTCTTGTGAGATATAAAGCGAAAATGGGGATTGGGGATGGATAAAGAAAGGATGGCGTATTTATAATTTTAGAGAGACGAACGATGGAATGCTAAGTGTATGAATAAGTCAATTTTACAATTTAATCAAAAGCGGTCATTTTGTTGTTCAATGTAAAACAATGACGCGTTGAAGATGCAACAATTCAAGAGACGAGAAACGGGCTTTAGCGATATTCAAGAATGACGGATTTTTCTTCGACCAAATGTTAAAATTAGAATTAAAGGTTGATTCAATAGTTAAAGATTACTTCATTATTGACATTTTCATTTTTTGAATTGGTGTTTTTTCAATAGTTAAAGATTACTTCATTATTGACATTTTCATTTTTTGAATTGGTGTTTTTTCAATAGTTAAAGATTACTTCATTATTGACATTTTCATTTTTTGAATTGGTGTTTTTTCAATAGTTAAAGATTACTTCATTATTGACTTTTTCTAATAGTTAAATGTTATTATATTTGTAAAGTGCGTTTAATATTTGTATATTGATGATGGTTTAAAAGTTTTTGTAATTTTGTATTTTGATATCATTTCATGCAATTTCTTTTCGATTAAAATGTTTTGAGGTGTTATTTTAGAATTTTAATAAAATATTTATTTAAAATTTTTTAGTTTATTATAGTAAATTTGATGTTTATTATACATGAATGGATTTTGTGATTGGCGTGGTCGGTTGATAGAATAAAGTTTTAGATTTAATAGAAATAAAGTGAAGTGCGAAAAAGAAGATTGACTAGAGTTCCATGGGTGAAAAGTGGATAAAATATTATACTAACAGAACGAGTTTTGACTAACTTTGGAGCAAATAGAGTTGTTTCGTTGACAAACAAAGAAGCTATGGGATGGCTGTGGATAATACAGGTATATTGGTTTTCTAGAGACAGACGACTGGCGCAATGTGTTTGAATACGTTAATATCGAGATTCAGTTATTTATTTTGACTTGCCCCATATTTATGTCTTTCGCCAACTCCAATATTAACTACCCTTTGAACAATGAAAAACGCGGATTTGAATAGAAAATTTTACATATATATCACGGGTTTCTTCGGGCTTTTTGAGTGTCTATCACGCTATTGTGTGACTTAAATTTTGAATAAGTCCTGCTAGTAAGACTTACGAATATTGAATTATTCATATCTTCGTCTATCCGTAACCGCTCTATAAATGTGGCCATCCCTGTATGGTTAATATACCATCCTCCCCTGCTCTCCCCTAAAATACATTACATTTCACCCTTTCTGATCTGTTTTCCCTTGTTTTCAGAATTCACACTTACCAGCTTCTCTTTTGTTTCTGTCGAGTTCTTCATTTGGAACGTGGACAGCTTTCTAGTGCAAGAACGCTTTTTAACAGTGAAAATGGCAGGATCAAATCTTGTGAGAATCATAATAGTGCTTCTTGTTCTAACCCTTCTATTTTCCCTGCAAGTTTCTGCTCGATATATTAAGACAGATGTAAATACTGGTGCAGATAGCAAATACAACAAAGAAAGTTTTAATCTGTTCGAAGTTGTGGACAGCCTACGATCGTGTACCAATTGCGCAAGCCATATTCCGGATCCAAAGTGTTGCAAACAGTAAAATGGGGCTGCATATCGGAGTGTACAATTCAGACTCTATGTACAGTGACAATGATATACGTGTACAATGACCTAATTCACATACAAAAATTTTAACCAACGTACTCTATCTATTCTCTTGGGAAAGAATGCGGTGTTTTTTACCTGTTATGCAGCAACAATAAATTTTAAAGAAAAATATTTTTAATGTATATTTAAATTTATATGTAGCTCGATGGATCTATTATATAACAGTAAATAGTAATGGTTTGAAATAAGTTTGTTACGGATTATGTCTTGATAAATATAATGTTGTGATGTTATAAAGAATGAGGTTGACTTTTAACGGAAGTGGTTTGGACTCAATAACTTTTACTCCATAAGTTCTATAAAGATAATACAAAATCTTACATAAAATAATTACAAGTACTAAAATGATTAAGAATATCGATTTAATGAATATGAATCCACTCATTTTCAATGAACAAATTTATATTATAATTTTTTATAAATGATTTTAATATTTTTAAAATTCCATATGTGTATTTGTATAAATCTATTTAAACATTTGTTATTTTTGAATAATAGAAGAAAAAATTCTTCTTTCATTTATTTTCTACTATTTCCTTGCTTGGTTTTGCAAATGTATTTAAATTATATATCACTTTATGTTTACTTTGGAACTTTTTTATTGAATAAAATTTCATAAATTTTAACATTTTATAATTAAGAGAAATTAAGAAATTCTATTGGTGATAGTTATTCTTTAATTTGCTCATTAATAATAGTTATGGCATCAATATTCATTTCATCAATAATATTTTTAATCAATAAGACATATATCCTTTTTATAAATTAAAAGGATTAAAATATCTTATAATAAACAAGTGGTTGGTTAAAAGGAACACTCTTAGTATTTAAACAGAATTTAAAAAAAAAAAAACAAATAAATATAAAGGACAATCAAAATAAAATTATTAGATGATTAGAAAAATATTAAACTTACTTAAAAAAATAAAACACAAATAAAGAAAGACTTCTTTTTTTTCATTCATGTTCAACATTTACTATTGATGAAACCTTTCTTTCAACTCTCATCTATGGAAGATGATTTTTTTATTTTTTGAATGACAAAAATTATATAGTTCAATAGTTATTTTGTCAAATTTGGAAAAGTGGATATTTTTTTTAAAAAAAAGTTTTGAAGGCATGCGATTGAAAGAAAATTCTAGCCTTGACAGGAAAAATAGTGCAAATCTCATCCTTAGGCCTTGTATATCCAAAACCATTAGAATTGACTTTTTATATGGCAAAATCTAAATAGTTGACTTTTTGGAAGTTTTTAGGAACTAGGCTTCTCAAAATAAGTTAACATAATCACTTGAACAATAATTTTCTAGTTACTGACGGATATTTAGTCAAGTAAAATATTCAATTTAACTCTTAATGTTAACCTTTTAAAACTATTTTCAGCCGTAACCTTTTGCATATAGTGTTGAGATTTTGTTTTAAAATATCTTTAAATGGTGATTTGAAGATTGATCCAATTTTGCAAGATTTTTTTTAGATTTTTCTTTTACTTTATTTGTCAATTATTTAAAGTCCAATCTTTATTGTCTTCTTTTGAGCTCAATTTTTTTTTTTTTTTTCACTATCTTTGATTTTCATGATTGTAATAGCATTTCAAAGCGAATCATTCACCTTTTAAAAAATATTAAATAGGTATATTGTATTCATATTTTCCTATTTTCATATAATTAGATTAATAGATGTTTTTTAGTTATTAGTCCAAATTACTTGAGATTAATTGTTCAATTATGAACATTTCATTACACTCTTATTTTTTTTTATAAAAATATTCAATTAATTCCTACAAAATATTAAATATCATACTTATCTTCTCATGCAATTTTCACAGTATTCATTTAAATTATACTAAATATTCAAATAAGATAATATCTTAACATAAACTATTGAATAAGATGTCCCTCAGGAGGTTTCTCCTTTGGGAGACAATAACCCCTCTCAGTCCCCCTCCCAGTCCATCCAACAGATTGAATTTGTACCGCATGATGGTAAAGGCCACAAGAGATGTGTGAGAAACCTCTTCAAAAGGGAAAAGGATTTAGAGAAGTCCCATGTCTCTAAGTCCATGGAAGCTAAGGATAAGACGGTGGTTGATAGCACCACTGAAGCTGAGAGGAAACTCAGAAAACTGAAAAAGTTGGGCAGTCAAGTGGAGTCGGAAGCTGATTTGGGTGATACTGTCTGGTGATCCAACATAATTGCCAAGGAGAAATGCAAAAGGAGACTCAAGGTAATGACCTCTAAGGCCAAGACTCATTTGGAGGATATGGATACCTCTGCTTCCTCTGGTTTGATTAAGGGCTCCTCGACTGAGCACTTGAGCTCACCCAAGTCTAGCAACACTCCTCCTTTGAATCCCCCACCAATCATGAATGAAATCCAATGTAGCAATAACCCACCCTTGCCCTCTCCCTACACTCAACAGGTCAACTCCCCTTGCACTAAGCATGCTACCATAGCGATGGCTGAGATCGACAGGTTCAAAGGTTCCCTCAAACAAAAGTTCAACAAGTTGGATAATGAGATTCTTGGCCTCAAGTAGGATATGAGGGAAATCAAAGCCCGCGTCACTGATTCAAACAAATTTTCTCTTAAAGTGATGCATGCGTCTACTATGATGTTGTGTAATGTGTAGGAGAAAATTACTAGTGGTAAATTGGAAGCTGATGAAGATAACATAGACCTCTTCCTATTTCTGTAGGAAGGGTGGGCCGCTACCTTGATGTCAAAGCGTCTGGGTAGGAGATCTTAACTGCTATTGGTGCCATGGTGATTTGGTTCTGGTTCAGGCCTTTAGGCCCTAGGTTTTATATTATACTTTTATGTTCTATGGTTAATTTTTTAAGACTTTGGATTAGCCTTGCGTGGCAGCTTATTGTTATTATGTTCTATACTTTATGGTTAAGCTACTCTGGTTTGTTCTCTTTGGTTAGGACCTTTAAGTTTATTTTTGATAGAGGTAGACTGAACAATATTTGGCTGCTGATTATCTGCTTTGAGACTAGTTCTATTAATGTGCTATTAATGTGCTCCTAGTCTTTCTATTCCTTGGGCCAACACCCACTTGGTACTTTTTTCTATCAAAAATATAAACTATTGAATGCTTTACTTTCAAGATGAGTGGATTTTACTTAGAATTTATATAGATAAAATTATGTTCATTAAATTTTTATATAATTCATTTAAATGCATACTTCTTATAATTTTATAATCAAAATAAACATAAATTTTTTCATAAAATATTAAAATAGAATTAAAAGAAAACTATCTAAATAATTAATATTTGATAAAATAATTCATCTTTTTTAAAAATATTTTTCACTATAAATTTACAATTTTTAAATTGATATCAGTATGGAGCTCAAGTAGACTCAAATTCAAGACTTCTAATATGAGAGACTCAAAACTTATGATAGCGTATGTGATGGACCCATCGGGAAATCACCGTATAATCATGGTACCCACTATACAGTCATGGCAACCACACCTTTCCACACATACCTCTTCTTATGTGAGTAGCCACTATACGGTCATAGTAGCCACTATACGGTCATGGAAGCCACACCTTTCTGCACATACCTCTCCGTACGTGAGAAACCACTATACAATCTTAGTAGCCACACCTTTTCACACATAACTCTCCATATGCCTCACTGTGTGGTGAATGGTTTGCCCTACACACTCCATATACTCTCACCACATGTATATGCCTCTCCGCATGGTGAGCAGCCACCGTACGGTGGACTCACCCGTACAGTGAGAAATAGTGCATGTACGAGGCATTCTTAACAATAAGTAGTAATACAGTCAAGTGATTTTGGTAGGAATTGATCTACCCATATTCAGTATTGCAGAGCATCTCTTCTAACAAATATGGCCCAGAATGATAACAATTAATAATCTAAGAGAATGGAAATCTTGTCCAATAAGATATGATGAAATCCCAAGTATTGAGTGAGAGAAAGTAGTGATGTGGATCGATAAAGAAATGGGGAGTATTTATAGAAGGCGTTAAAATAGCGACACTATAAAGTCTCGTTGAATAAATAAATTTTGAAATTCAAACTTTGAAATTGTTGGGTTAAACATTGAGTCAGTCACGCATTAAATATTTACATTCCAAAATGCATCATCTATGAATTTGACAAATTCTAATGTCTAGGGTTAGTGAGATATTATCATAAGCTCATTTTCCTATAAAAAGACATTTCCTTTCCTATAGTGTGCAAGAATACAATTTCATAATAATTTAACTTAAATTTTCCTAGTAGATCATATTTTGTCTTTTCTAGTAAGGCATAGTCTTTATCACATCTTAAAATTCATGATATTTAAAAATTTAAAATCTTTTAATCAGGAAAACTATAAATTACATTAGCATATTTTTATTTATTTATTTATTAGTTCTTGTCACTTTTCCATATGTAAAGGTTTAACGAAGTTCTCTTAATAAAAATAATTTATGAAAATTACAATAACATTATTTTGGTCATATATTATTCTAGGTATATAGAATTTGTGTAAATATAATTATTAATATTGAAGAATTTTTTATTTAATTTATTTTTATTTACAATTTTTTGTTTGTGGTATTGGATTGATGTGTTTATTTTGTGAATAGATTTTAATAAATAGTCTTAGGAAAATTAAAGTAAAAAGGAGAAGTAATAAAAAAATTAATTATTTTTAACTTTTGGGAATAGATATAGTAGATGTAACATAATTGATTGTACTAAAGAAAAAGATATTTTTCCTAGAAATTTGGCTATAGATAGAAATCAATTATATTTTCAAAGTAAATAATAGGTGTTTTCTTCCAACTTTTAAAAAACTAATTGGTTTGTGGGATTTTGATTCGTTTATAATAATTTTATTATTAACATTTTAACATTTTATTATGAAACATGATAGAAAAAGGTTGGTGCCAACTATATAACATGAAGCAAAAAACCCTAAATTTTGTTTTCTTGTTTATGAACATGTGTGATTGATCCAATTTAACTACCAATGATAATTAGTCTAGTAATAATTCATTCAATTAGTCATTTTTAATTACTCCTTGATATTTATTAGTTTCTTTTCACTATAATAGTAGATACGAGTGCAAAATGTGTAGTCATCTAAAACAATAGAATTGTAAACAAAAAATGTTATTCTTTTTTCAATATTCATTTTAAAATAGAAAACATGAAAGTACACTAATTTTATGAATTCTATTTTTGAATAGTATTCTCTTTGATAGATAGTGTCTAAGAATATACTTATTATCAATTAAAGCCAGTAAAATCCACCATATGCAACATTGATATTGTGAGTAAGAGATTAACAAATGTAATAAATCTTTTACATTCATTTCATGTGATCTTAAATATAATAATGAGAGCAAATATCATTAAAGTAGAATATATAGGCAAGAGTTATTTTTATGCCCAAGGCATTTTCATATGAAAGGGAGGACCTAAAATTTGCATCCAACTGTGGAAAATTGTGTAGGCATAATGACTACCATTGAAGTCATCTGAGTTGTTCATAAATTCTATATGAGATGGATGAGCTAACTTTATAGATCTACAATGTAATGATAATAATTGAACACCGCCTGTCATCATCCGTCTTGAGTTCATGGAAGCTCACCACTCCATATCCATCCAATTCCACCTCATCTATAATGAAAGTACACTGATCAAGTGAGATGAAATTTTCCACGCTAAGAGGACACATCATACGTTGGAGTCCTACAAGAGTGAAATAATCTCTATTGGTGTCAAGGTATTTAAACACTTCACGCGGCTCTTCCTCGATGCTCTTGCATGATTCACACAATGATTTTGGAGGCACAAAGAATAAATAAAGGCACCCAGCAGAAGGGAAATTAAGAGCAATTTCTGAGCTTTTTTTAAACAGTGATCCAAGCAGGGCCTGCAAATTATATTGTCTTTTAATCGTATTTCTAAATTTGGGGACAATATTTTGTGCAGAAAGAGAGAGAGGCTTTTCTCTAAGATAGGTTAGTAGATTTCATGGAGAACACACTACATAGATGTTAGTTCTCGCGCTCTTCATCCTCCAAAATGCTGAGAATTTGAAGAGATTAACAGAGAAACATGTACTAACGGGGGAAGAAGAGATTGATTGACATATCGATTTTTGCAGGGTTTTACTAAGAGGTGGAGAAACATAATTTTTCTACCATTATCTTGTTTGGAGGAAGGGTCTTGTATGACATGAAAATGACAAAAATTTCAACCACTCCCCATTAAAGGAAAATTTGGAAAGATTGTTTCTGTTCAAATATGGTTTCTGCCGCATTTTATCACTAGCCTTTTTGTCGTCAGTGCTTTCCTAATATTTGACATATGCACTGTTACGCATTGAATGGCACCCTTTGTTCATCCTTTTTCGATTTTTGTTTCTCTTACAAATGCAAATTACGTGCGGAAATAAAAAAAGAACTTTGCCTCCCTAAAGACACAAAAATCCATCATGGAAGAACATTGTTTGGAGTTAAATTTTTATTATTTCATTTTTATGGTTTAGGTAGATATTAATTTTAAATTAGTTTGGACACTATTTTTTGTATATATATATATATAGACACACACATATATACACATACACATACACATCTATATGTATATATATGTATATGTACATATATATATGTGTGTAGAAAGTTAAAATATATTATATATTATATTTATACTTTTAAATATATTTTATATTACAATAAAATTTGCATAATTTTAAATTATACTATATTTCATATATTAGAATTTATTTTTTTAATATAATTAATATTTAAATTAATAGAAATATATTATTATTTTATAGAATTTCTTTTAATAATATAGATCATATTTTACTATTTATTCTTTAAAAGAAAAGATTTTTCTTTATTTGAAAGTTTGAAAAGTTATTTTGTTTTAGTGTGTCATTAATAAAATCTACACTCTTAAAAGAGAGGTCACAAGTTCAAATATCATAGGAGATAGGGTATGTAGGTCTCGTATGTAGGATAGTTAGGAACCTTTTGAAAGGAGTACGTGATATTCTTATATTACTTTCACCGTATGTAAACTAGAAAATAGAAGGATCATATCATGCACTATAAAAAATCATTGCATTTCTTCCTCTTTCCTATGCAACATATAAATGGAATATAGAAAGAGAGATATAGCATGAATAATTAAGAGAAAAGACATAGAAGGAATAATGCATGCAATGATTGGATTTTTACATCGAAGGCATTGCTATCTGCCTCTGATTCTAAATCAATGGTAGTGTTTCTTATTAAGCACACAAGACTAAATTGAAGTTGTCTTGTGTTCGTTTATCGTTCACCTCGACTGACTTTTGTGTGGAAGAGATTTTGTTCCCACATGATTTAGCCTCTACATTTGCATTAACTATAGGATACTAACTACTTTCAAGGTACATTGTCCAATGAAGAGGGAAGCCATTGGATGAGTTTGAAACCCATCTTTTGTCTTTGTTTTGAATAGGTAAAAGAAGGTTTGAAGGGGACCCGAAACCCCAAACAAAAAAAAAAAACTCAGGAACTGGTTTTTATAGGGACCAGCAACCCGAGTATCAAAAAATAATTCGAAGGCTAGTTTTTACAAGGATTAGCAACCAAGTCAAGCTGGTTTTATAGGGACCATCAACAAACATGATTCAAACAAAAAAGAGATGAAAAGTCCAGAAAAAACCAAAGAGAACTAAACAGAGCATAAATAAATAACTAAATTAGACCAGATCTTAATAGCACTAGTATAGAAGTTCCTACAACAACAACCTCTTTGAGAGAGTCTTGAATATTCTTCATAGTGAGCTGCAGGTCATCTTTCTTAGTGCTTTGTCTGGTTCTTCTGCTCGGACCACTAGCCAATAGTGGAGCATGTCCCGTCGAAGTAGCTTCATCAGGAGAAGATTTTCCAATAGAAGCAGCATCAACCAGGATGGAGGAATTAATAGCCTACATGCCCCTCCTCCATGTCCTTAATCAATTTTCTAAGGGTGTCTTTATAATTCTAAAGTTTAGCTGGAATGTTCCCAACCAGAGCTTCCATCTCCCTCCGCTTCTTACTTTCCTCATCCAGCTTAACCTGTAAATTAAGGGTCTTATCCATCTTCCTATTTGTTAATTGAATTTTGATTTTGATTTTTTTTTACAAAACATTGTTTCCATTGCAATGCATAGTTTACTACCATTACATACATGACATTATGTCATTAACAAAATAAAGGTAGATATTTAGATAGGTTCTATAAATTCAATATTTGTTTTTCATTTATCATATATAGTAACATTTGAATGCTAATGAAAACTTTATAAACATTTGTTGAAATTTACAAAATTGGATCAATTAATTTTTATATTTTATATTTTTATTTATTTTGGTAAAAGGCTGCAGTCAAGAAATTTTTAATAGTAGAAAATAATTACAATAATACACCCACTTGGTGCAGGCACTGGTAGGAAAGAGTGGGGTTGAGAAAACCTCTAGCCATGCCTGGGACTGTAGTTCAGATATTGATACAAGATTTCTAAGTGGGCATTCCCTCCATTTACAAATTTTAATTTTGACCAATTTTGGTCATTTCTGAACCCTATTATTCCTGATAATCATAAATTGTTTATGAAGTATTTTTATTTCGGGCTGTAAAGGATAGACCCCTTTGGGGAAACAGATGTTTCTTTAGACGAGTGCCAACTCCTTTCTATGATTATTTTCTTTTTTTGGATCAGAACCTCCTTACCATAAATACGGAAGAATTTACTCTTGAAATTTGAAAGCCTTTGTTACCTGTATTCACTCCGCAACTTGGCCAAGATCTCTCTTAGTACTTTTCATTAAACTGCATTGTGATAAAAAAATTTCATACCCAACTCGTTCTCCTCTATATCAATGAAAAGGAGAAATTGCATATTACCTTTGTCAAGAAAGAGAGAGAGAGACTTAGAATAGGAACTGAGCCTCCTTTGTCTGCTATTGTTTTGGCAAGAATTAGCAAGATACCTATCCTAACAATGGTTAGCTTCAAGAACTTCCACTTATGTTAACCTCTAAATGGAAGAGAAGGTGCAAACCTCCATATCACTAAAACAAGGATCTTCTTGCTACTATAAACCAACTTATCCATCTAACATCTAAAAAGATTTGTTCAAAAAAAAAGGGGAAGGATAATGCATATCATAAAGTGGTCTAAGAATCAACCACTGAAAAATGGAAGAGAGCTAGATAGGTGAGACCAAACAGTCCTAATAATAGAGACCCTTAGCTTGAGGTCAACACGGTTCAGTGTGTTGACTTCAAGATAATTCTCTCAATGAAGGAAGAAAGATAGAAAAGACAAGTTGCCCTAAGGATAAACCCTATAAACAACCAAAACTAACCATAAATATAGGGGAAAAGAAACTGCTACCTACCATTGGAGAGGCCAAATGTCAAGAGCTATACCTAAAAATAGAAGGAATCTAAAAAACTCAATGCAATTCATACATATGTTCATGCGACTTCTAATGAAAGACAAGTGCTGAAACAAAATGATATATTTGTCCCTAGGGTTCTAAAAAACCTTGAATAGAATCTCTCAGGTGACAATCGGAAACAATAATAAATGAAGACTAAAAGTAATCACTAGAAAGAATGTACCCTCTATAAACCATCATATAATTAGAACAAGACTACATAGGAGGAAAAAACCATCAAGGTAAGTAGCTGACTTAAAATAGGAATCTATTGAAAAAGAAAATACATGTGAATCTTTTTCTAAATATAGATTTATAAAAGTTATTTTGTACCAGTGAATAAATTTGAAATGGCACAAAATTTCATTTGATCATCTGATATAGTCAAGTTACCACCCAATACTTAATCAAAGCTGGCCCAGTTGCATAAAGATATATTGGCGTCTGTAATAAACAAAAGTGACCAATAAACCTACCCACACTCGCATGAGCAAGATTACTTTTAAATAATTATTTGTGCATATATGAGCACCTTAACGAACCATAATAGAAATGCAATAAAGACCAGAAAAAAGAAACCCTTTACATATATATATAATATATATATATATATATATATATATATATTATATATATATAGATATATATATATATATATATATATAATATATATATATATATATATATATATATATATATATATATATATTATATACACGATATAATACATACATATATACAATATATACATACATAT
>BSBK01000818.1:20000-49179 GCA_027943335.1 Chamaecyparis obtusa | reverse complement strand
TGTATCATACTCCTTTGAATATTGGAAAAATGCTTTAAGATTCTTATAGTTAAAAATATCTTCGGAATTTAGACCCATAGCCAATAAAAAAAGTAAAACAGATATTTTTTTTTTTTTGTTTATACGAATCCATATCTTTTCTGTTTTTTTTATTGAGCTCTAATCTTGATCTTCCTCCCCAATCTGAAATTATTGTGCCAATCCAGATAATGTTTCCGACGGTTTTCGTTCCCAAGTGTAATAAATACCGGGACTTCTTACTATTTGATTGACCACGACTCTGTAATTTCCATTTATTACAAAAGTTCCTTTAGAATTCATCAAAGGAATATTTCCCAGATATAAAATCTGGTTTTGTATTTCACGAGTTTTCTTAGTTTTCTTAATCAATCTTGCTGGTACATATAATTGACAGTTATATGTAAGAGACATATATACAGCATCTCTCTCTTTAATGAAAGGTTCTGTTAATTTATATTCATTCCCAAAAAGAAGAATTTTGATCTTTTTATTTGGGCTTTCAATTTTGAAAAGTTATTGATTTCTTCTATTAAGCCTTGATTGATAAAACGAAAAAATCCTTCAAGTTGTATTTTACCAAATTGGGGAATTGTAAATATTCCTTTATTTTCTTCTAATCGCATTGAATGTTTGCTATCCTATATTATAAAGTATATTATATATTTCGATATTTATTCCTCATTGATCTATACGAATAGAATAAATTCGACAAAAAATTGACATGTTTTGTTCACTATATCAAAAAAAGAAAAGAAAAAGAAGCTATTTCCTTTTCTTATAATATATGATATATGATGGGAATATTTCTATAGTTATCAATTCTCTAGTTATTGACAGACAAATGTGAATTTAGTATACTATTGGGTACTCTAAATTCCTATTCTATACTAGAGGGACTCTAAATTGGTTATACGACATATCCGAGTTATAAAGAAGGATGTGAAATACCCTACATATCATCTCCGATAGATAAAGCAAAATATCTTTTCTAAACTAGATGTGGGGATGGCGACATAGCCAAGTGGTAAGGCAGGGGACTGCAAATCCTCGATCCCCAGTTCAAATCTGGGTGTCGCCTTGGTAGCGTAAACAAATCTAAAAATCTCTATTTGTATCCATGTCTTTTGAAGACAACTTGTATAGGTTCAGGTCCTATTGCTAATATAGCAGATAAAATTCAAATTTATCGTTAATGTCTAATCTGATAGGTAGTTGAGAGTCATTAGTTCCAAGAAACAATTTTGAGAAGTCGCTACTATCGACTCATGCTTTCTTTCAGAATAGGAAGGTAGAGGATTTCCACTTTGCACTATTCTTAATAGTTCCATTATCATCAAGAATCAATAATGATATTATTTTTTTAGAAAGTTTTATAAAGAGAGGGATTCGTATGGATATAGTCGGTATCGCTTGGGCTGCTCTAATGGTAGTTTTTACTTTTTCTCTTTCACTCGTAGTATGGGGTAGAAGTGGAATTTAATAGAATTCTAATAGTCTTTCTATTTTTAATCGTTCTGTTCAAAACAAAAAAAAAATGATTTTACGTTACGATGATAGATAATTACTATCATTAATGATCTAGTAATATTGAATTATCAATGATATGATAAATAATATCAAATTGATCATGTTAGAAACACAATTCTACTTCATATTTATCAAATATGAAGTAGAATTGTATATAGCGAACCATAGTATTCTTAACTATACATATGTTAAAGCATATGGAGCATTATTGCTCTGTCTTTTCCATATCAATTTTTGGCCTTTACGATTTAAAATTTTGTATATTACTATGTAATAGTAAACAATGCGTATTCGTATTATAAATAAATTGAAAAAAAATGGAAATAGAAAAAGAAAAATACTTCTCAAATACTATTCAGAATAACACCTATATTTTATCTACATCAATTTTTCCAGAGATATGTAAGAAATTATGATTAGTCCCCACGAGACAAATGAGAATTTAGATCTACTTATCCAAAATCTGTGTAGAAGAAGTAGTACAAAGGAAAAATTTTCCTTTCCTTTTTCTTTTGTACTACTTCTTCTCAAAAAAATAGACCGACCGTTATTACTTTTTTTTACTGACGATCTAGACTAATTCTAGATTATAAGTAATCACTCTAGTTCGCTTTGAGGCCTCGTTTGTGCGTAAATAACGATTAGAAAAGCAGTAGGCACTGTAATGAATAATAGAATAGCAATAAATGCAAGGTTATTTACTTCCATGATTGATTTTCGCTTCGTTTTACAATAACTCGAGATTTGATCTCATAGAGTATCTTTTTTCAAAAAAAAATGGATTGAATCCATGGAGGACTAGTAGAACATACTATTATCTCTTATTCATCTCGGATTTAGTAATCCGGCCCCTAATGGATCGATCCCACCGTCTTATTAGTATAGTTCCAAGGGTTGACTCAATTCAATTTTATCGTTAATAAAAATAACATTAGACATGCAAATTAAATTCAATTTGATTCATTTAATGTTTGTCTCAATCAAATATTTCTATGTTAATGTCTATTAAAAAAAGACAATGAATAGCTCCCAATTATCTTATCCTAAGAATTGACCATGACCCTGGAATGAGCAGAATAGTTTGGATAGTAACCAAAATAGAATTGAATCTTTTGTATTTTTGAGAAATCATTAAAAACCTTTTTTTCGTTAAATATGAGAGAATACCGCGTAGATCTCTACGCGGTATTCTTCCTAACACAGATCTATCTTACTACGATACCCTTTTTTGATTTCTCAAGGGTAAAAGAAGATTCAGATCTATGCTGATAATTTGGCGAATCCACACACAAAATGTGTAAAAAATGATCAAATCTATTCTAGTCTACTCTCTTTTCCTTTTTTACTCTTGTTTGGGGTAGGGATCGCTCAAACAATTGTTCAATTTATTGAATCGGGACTGACGGGGCTCGAACCCGCAACTTCCGTCTTGACAGGGCGGTACTCTAACCAATTGAACTACAATCCCACTAGGTACAGTTTATTGACTAATTAGTCATAGTAATTCAACTGTGCCGGGTCGTATGTTGTAAAACTTTTCTCTTTCAAATCTACCAAAAGTATTTGTTCGTTCCAATTCTTTCTATATAGAGTATAGGGGATTCAAAAACGAATTACCTTTTTTACCTGATAGATTGATATCTATCTCAATCTATCAAGTTGGTATTGGGCCGAGCTGGATTTGAACCAGCGTAGGCATATTGCCAACGAATTTACAGTCCGTCCCCATTAGCCACTCGGGCATCGACCCAGGAAAAAATGGGAAGTTATTATAAATTAGATATTATAATTACTTTCCTAGCCTAGTACCCCTAGGGGAAATCGAATCCCCGTTGCCTCCTTGAAAGAGAGATGTCCTGGGCCACTAGACGATAGGGGCCTACTTATTGTCATAATATTCAAATCCCTAGGAATTTGTCAATAAAAAAAATCTTTTTTCATATTAATTATTGAATATTCTTCTTGTGTTGTCAGGATCGACAATATAACTATATTCAATTATTTCTTAATATATTGACCCCATTATTTGATTACATATCAAATATGTAATAGACTTTGAAATGACCAAAAGCTCTTTTAACTCGGGGGTAGAGTAACGCCATGGTAAGGCGTAAGTCATCGGTTCAAGCCCGATAAAGGGCTCTTGCTTGCAATAAAGCCCAGTTTTTATTTTTAACAACAAAAAAACTGCAATATACCTTTTTTTGTTATAACGGAATAGAACATGTAATATGATTGAGGACAACTAACATATAGAATTTTTTTGAGATATAGTTTTTTTTCTTTATCTTGGTACTAATAAGACAAGGAATAGTATAAGATTAGGCATAATAAATCTCTTAATTATTTCGTATTACTTTTAAACTAAATAAAAATTAGAAGTAAGTGAACCTAACCCATTGACTGATTAATATATAAGTTATTCTGATATTGAAAATAGTCTGAATTCTAGATGGAATCATTTTCCTTTTATCTTTAAAACCATAATTCGATTATGATGTACCAAACATTCTTACTTGTAATGTACAAGACATTTTATCTTGGTCATTCTACCAGTGGAAAATAGATTGGAATTGAGATATCAAAAAAGATAAGAAAAGGTAAATGGAAAACAAAGGAACTGTTTATTTTTCATTATATCTAATATAGTATCCCTTTTTTTGAATAAAGGAAAGGAGCGGATAGAGTTCTTTGCTCTAGCTCGTAGAGCAACAAAAATCTTTCTTGTTGTTCCTATTTATTCATAGAACGTAGAAATCATGTAGTAGTAAAAAACATAGAGATACATAAAGTATTTCTCAAAATTACTATGAGTAAGATTTAAGACGTAATAATATTCAATAGAATTGATATTCTTAATAGTCTCGAAGAGCAGAGAGGAATAAAAGCTAACTTGCTTTTCTGGCATTCTGTTTTTATATATTATATAAATAATATAATTTATAGGATAAGAAAAAAAGGAATAGAAACAACTTCGGGTTATCATGCATTTACTTATATTGATATTATTTCGGTTTAACCGGATAAAATCCGTGCCAATAAGGCATCTTCGAAACCCGATTTATTGAAAGGGATGATGGATAAAAAATTGTCCATAAATATTTGAAATATAAAACAATGTATACCCTTTCTATCAAATAGGGTGCTCGGAAAAGGTTGGAATAGTTAAATAGGAGGATTACTATGACTATAGCCCTTGGAAAGTCTTCAAAGAGGAACAAACTTTATTTGATATTATGGATGACTGGCTCCGCAGAGACCGTTTTGTTTTTGTGGGTTGGTCCGGTTTATTGCTTTTTCCTTGTGCTTATTTTGCGCTAGGCGGATGGTTCACGGGCACAACTTTTGTGACTTCGTGGTATACTCATGATTGGCCAGTTCCTATTTGGAAGGTTGTAATTTTTTAACTGCTGCAGTTTCTACGCCTGCTAATAGTTTGGCACATTCTTTGCTGCTATTATGGGGTCCTGAAGCACAAGGAGATTTTACTCGTTGGTGTCAATTAGGTGGTCTATGGACTTTCGTTGCTCTTCATGGTGCTTTTGGTCTAATAGGTTTCATGTTACGCCAATTTGAACTTGCTCGATCTGTGCAATTACGACCTTATAATGCAATTGCGTTCTCTGCTCCGATTGCTGTTTTTGTTTCCGTATTCTTGATCTATCCATTAGGTCAGTCTGGTTGGTTTTTTGCACCTAGTTTTGGCGTAGCAGCTATTTTCCGATTTATCCTCTTTTTTCAAGGTTTTCATAATTGGACCTTGAATCCATTTCATATGATGGGAGTTGCCGGAGTATTGGGTGCTGCTCTTCTATGTGCTATTCACGGTGCTACCGTAGAAAATACTTTATTTGAAGACGGTGATGGTGCAAATACATTCCGTGCTTTTAACCCAACTCAAGCCGAAGAGACTTATTCTATGGTCACTGCAAACCGTTTCTGGTCCCAAATTTTTGGGGTTGCTTTTTCCAATAAACGTTGGTTACATTTCTTCATGTTATTTGTGCCGGTGACCGGTTTATGGATGAGTGCCATTGGAGTAGTTGGCTAGCTCTAAACTTACGTGCTTATGATTTTGTTTCCCAGGAGATTCGTGCAGCAGAAGATCCTGAATTTGAGACTTTTTATACAAAAAATATTCTTTTGAACGAAGGTATTCGTGCTTGGATGGCGGCTCAGGATCAGCCTCATGAAAACCTTATATTCCCTGAGGAGGTTCTACCCCGTGGAAACGCTCTTTAATGGAACTTTAACTTTAGCTGGTCGTGACCAAGAAACCACTGGTTTCGCTTGGTGGGCTGGTAATGCTCGACTTATTAATTTGTCAGGCAAATTACTTGGGGCTCATGTGGCTCATGCCGGATTAATTGTATTCTGGGCTGGAGCAATGAATCTATTTGAAGTGGCTCATTTTGTACCGGAAAAACCTATGTATGAACAAGGATTGATTTTACTTCCCCATCTAGCTACTCTAGGATGGGGAGTCGGTCCTGGTGGGGAAATTGTGGACACTTTTCCCTATTTTGTATCCGGGGTACTTCACTTAATTTCTTCTGCAGTTTTAGGCTTCGGTGGTATTTATCACGCACTAATTGGACCCGAAACTTTAGAAGAATCTTTTCCATTTTTTGGTTATGTATGGAAAGATAGGAACAAAATGACCACAATTTTAGGTATTCACCTAATCTTGCTAGGTGTTGGTGCTTTTCTTCTAGTGTTTAAGGCTTTGTATTTTGGTGGCATATATGATACCTGGGCTCCCGGCGGTGGCGATATAAGAAAAATTACGAACCTTACGCTTAACCCAAGTACTATATTTGGTTATTTACTCAAATCCCCTTTTGGAGGGGAGGGATGGATTGTTAGTGTGGACAATCTAGAAGATCTAATTGGAGGACATGTGTGGTTAGGTTCCATTTGTATCTTCGGTGGTATCTGGCACATCTTAACAAAACCTTTTGCGTGGCTCGCCGTGCGTTTGTATGGTCCGGAGAAGCTTACTTATCTTATAGTTTAGCAGCTCTCTCTGTCTTTGGTTTCATTGCTTGTTGTTTTGTTTGGTTTAACAATACAGCTTATCCCAGTGAATTCTATGGACCTACCGCCCAGAAGCCTCTCAAGCACAAGCATTTACTTTTCTAGTTAGAGACCAGCGTCTTGGAGCTAGTGTAGGGTCTGCCCAAGGGCCCACTGGTTTAGGTAAATATCTTATGCGTTCTCCTACTGGAGAAATTATTTTTGGAGGGGAAACGATGCGTTTTTGGGATCTTCGTGCTCCCTGGTTGGAACCTCTAAGAGGTCCTAATGGTTTGGACCTGAGTAAGTTGAAAAAAGACATACAACCTTGGCAAGAACGACGTTCAGCAGAATATATGACTCATGCTCCTTTAGGTTCTTTAAATTCTGTGGGTGGTGTAGCTACCGAGATTAATGCGGTCAATTATGTCTCACCTCGAAGTTGGTTAGCCACTTCTCATTTCGTTCTAGGATTTTTCTTTTTCGTAGGTCATTTGTGGCATGCAGGAAGAGCTCGTGCAGCTGCAGCAGGATTTGAGAAAGGAATTGATCGTGATTTTGAACCTGTTCTTTCCATGACCCCTCTTAATTAAACCAGAGATAAAACTAGATAAATATCTAATTTCTTTTTATAAATTAAAAGGATATAACTATCCTTTGCCATTATTCTTCCAACTGAATCCTTGTTGCTCGGCTATAGCATAGCCGAGCATTTTTTTGGTACTGAACTAAGTTCTATCTAGGATTTTTGTTTTTCGTAAGTTAGGTTGAGTTGTTCGATGAACAAAAGGAGAGAGAGGGATTCGAACCCTCGATAGTTTTTAACTATACCGGTTTTCAAGACCAGAGCCATCAACCACTCGGCCATCTCTCCCGAATTAGCATAACTCATTTTATCCCGATAGATAATATCTGTCTATAGGGAATATTATATAACTATATAACTATATATGATATTTATATATAGTGATGATAAAAAGAAAATTTGCTGACTCGAAATTTGAGAATTTCGATTCATTTTATGATCAAATCAAAATCCGTAGTGCATTCCAAAATCAAAAATTGACCGGATAGGGATCGAATGGTATAGCCTTTTGAATCTGTTGGAAGCTTTTAAGATAACAACCATGACTATTGCATTCCAATCGTCTGTGTTTGCATTAATCGCAATTTCAATTCTACTAGTGATTGGTGTACCTGTCGCGCTTGCCTCTCCTAATGGTTGGTCAAGTCAAAAAAATGTACTATTTTCAGGCGTATCATTATGGATTGGATCAGTCTTTTTAGTAGGTATTCTAAATTCTTTCATATCTTAAGATATATTGATCTTCTGGGTTTAAAATCTCCCCCCCCGGGGGGCCATTAGAAATAAATTCAATTATTCACAAAGGAATTTACGATAAATAAAAAAAAACCAGGTAATGAAGGTGCTGGGTTTTTATTAATATAATTGATAATCGATCAATCAGTCTATTGGATGAAATAGAATAATTTACCTCCATAGAATGGTAATATATGGGTATATATTATACCCATATAACGAGTCAAATGCGGGTATGGTTGAATGGTATAATTTCTCCTTGCCAAGGAGAAGATGCGGGTTCGATTCCCGCTACCCGCCCATCTGTAGAATATAATTCTGGACTAGTTATCGTATTGGTTTAGTCGTATTTGTATCGTATTTAGATTTCTTGTGTCTTTGCGGAGACGGGATTTGAACCCGTGACTTCAAGGTTATGAGCCTTGCGAGCTACCAAACTGCTCTACTCCGCGTTATCCCTTCATATTAACCTTATTTATAATACCCCAAAATGGGTACATCGAGCAATCCCTTAGGTATACTATTCTCCCTCCCTATATAGGGAGGGATTTTTCTATCATAACAATAACTTGAAAGAATCCTTTTTTTTTACCCTACCAACTCGATTTTGTTACCCCAGCCAACAAACATGCGTGAGCCATTTCACGGATTATATATCCGGATAATTCAAAGTCTCTATAATTGGCTCTGGGTCTTCCAGTCTTCAAACAACGTCGACGAAGACGTGTAGGTGCACTATTACGCGGTAGAGATTGTAATTTTCTATAAATTTCCAATTTTTCATCCAGTGATGAGACTTCGCTCATCTCTTTTTTCAAAGATTGGCGAAGCAAATTATATTTCCTTTCCAATCTTTGTTTCTTTTTCTCTCTTTGAATGAGACTTTTTCTTGCCATAATGATTCAGCTACTTTATATAAATAATATAGATCAAATTTGAGATGGAGAAGTATTACGTGGATTACTCCTTCTTTTTATGCATAGAGATTAGATTGAAAATCTAAAAAATGAAAAAGAATTAACCGAATTTACCTGATGTAGAGGCGATTAAGAAAGCTGCATACGTGAATATATAGCCTACAGAAAAGTGAGCTAATCCAACTAATCGTGCTTGAACAATGGAAAGAGCTACCGGCTTATCCCTCCATCGAACTAAATTAGCCAGAGGTGTGCGTTCATGAGCCCATGCAAGAGTTTCAATCAGTTCTTGCCAATATCCACGCCAAGAAATAAGAAACATAAATCCAGTAGCCCAAACAAGATGTCCAAATAAGAACATCCATGCCCAGACAGATAAACTGTTCATACCAAAAGGATTGTATCCATTAATTAGTTGTGAAGAATTTAACCAAAGATAATCTCTTAACCATCCCATTAAATAAGTGGAAGACTCATTAAATTGAGCTACATTTCCTTGCCATAAGGTGATATGCTTCCAATGCCAATAGAAAGTAACCCATCCAATGGTATTCAACATCCAGAAAACTGCTAAATAAAAAGCGTCCCAGGCCGAAATATCGCAAGTACCGCCCCGTCCCGGACCATCGCAAGGAAAACTATAACCAAAATCTTTCTTATCAGGCATTAGCTTAGAACCACGCGCATCTAAAGCACCTTTTACTAAAATCAATGTAGTCGTATGCAAACCTAGAGCAATAGCATGATGAACCAAAAAGTCTCCGGGACCAATTGTTAAGAAGAGTGAATTTTTATTATCGTTAATAGCATTCAACCAACCGGGTAACCATAAGCTTTTGCCCGCATTGAATGCTGGATCATTTGCTGAAGATAAGAGCACATCAAAGCCATATAAGGTCTTACCATGAGCAGATTGTATCCATTGAGCAAATATAGGCTCAATCAAGATTTGCTTTTCTGGAGTACCAAAAGCGAGCATAACATCGTTATGAACATAAAGTCCCAAGGTATGAAAACCTAGGAATAAACTAACCCAACTTAAATGAGATATTATGGCTTCCTTATGCTCCAACATTCTCGCCAATACATTATCCTTATTCTGTTCTGGATTATAATCTCTAATGAGAAATATAGCTCCATGGGCAAATGCCCCTGTCATAATGAATCCGGCAATGTATTGATGATGAGTATACAAAGCAGCTTGAGTAGTAAAATCTTGTGCTATGAATGCATAGGCAGGCAAAGAATACATGTGTTGAGCTACCAAAGAAGTAACAACTCCCAAAGAAGCTAGAGCAAGACCTAATTGAAAGTGAAGAGAGTTATTGATTGTGTTGTAAAGACCCTTATGCCCGCGTCCTAATAAGCCTCCCGGAGGGACATGTGCTTCTAAAATATCTTTTATACTGTGTCCAATCCCAAAGTTGGTTCTATACATATGACCAGCAATGAAAAACACAAATGCAATAGCTAAATGATGATGTGCGATATCAGTTAGCCACAAACTTTGAGTTTGTGGATGGAATCCCCCGAGAAGAGTTAGAATAGCAGTTCCCGCTCCTTTAGTGGTACCAAATAAATGACTGCTGGAATCAGGATTTTGAGCATAAAGATTCCACTGACCTGTAAAAAGTGGTTCCAACCCTTGGGGATGTGGTACTACATCTAAAAAATTATCCCACCTTATGTGCTCTCCTCTTGATTCAGGAATAGCGACATGAACTAAATGCCCCGTCCAAGCCAAAGAACTGACTCCGAAGAGCCCTGATAAATGATGATTGAGACGAGATTCGGCATTTTTAAACCATGAAACACTTGGTTTCCATTGAGGTTGTAGATGCAACCAACCCGCTGTTAAAAAGAGAGCAGAAAGAAATAGCAAGAAAAGAGCTCCAGTATAAAGATCTTCATTAGTGCGTAAACCAATTGTATACCACCACTGATAAACACCGGAATAAGCAATATTGACCGGACCGGGAGCACCTCCTCGGGTAAAGGCTTCTACGGCCGGTTGACCAAAATGAGGATCCCAAATTGCATGAGCAATAGGTCTTACATGTAAGGGGTCGTGTACCCATGCTTCGAAATTGCCTTGCCAAGCTACGTGAAACAAATTACCAGAGGTCCACAGAAAGATTATAGCTAACTGACCAAAGTGAGAAGCAAAAATCTTTTGATAAAGGCGCTCTTCGGTAATATCATCATGACTCTCAAAGTCATGTGCAGTAGCAATACCAAACCAAATACGACGAGTAGTTGGGTCCTGGGCCAAGCCTTGGCTGAACTTTGGAAATCTTGATGCCATAATGCTTTATCCTCCTAGCCATTATCCTACTGCAATAATTCTTGCTAGGAAGAACGCCCATGTCGTGGCGATTCCACCCAGAAGGTAATGAGCTACTCCTACAGCACGTCCTTGAACAATACTCAAGGCTCTTGGCTGGATAGCAGGAGCAACTTTTAATTTATTATGGGCCCAAACAATAGATTCAATAAGTTCTTGCCAATATCCACGGCCACTAAATAGGAACATTAAACTAAAGGCCCAAACGAAATGAGCACCTAAGAATAAAAGACCATATGCAGATAATGAAGAACCGTAAGATTGGATTACTTGAGAAGCTTGTGCCCATAGAAAGTCACGGAGCCACCCGTTAATTGTAACGGAACTCTGCGCAAAGTTTCCTCCTGTAATATGAGTTACCACTCCCTGATCACTTATACTACCCCAAACATCGGACTGCATTTTCCAGCTAAAATGAAATATTACTACCGAAATTGCATTGTACATCCAGAATAACCCTAAGAAGACATGATCCCAGGCAGATACTTGACATGTTCCTCCTCTACCAGGCCCATCGCAAGGAAAACGAAAACCAAGATTCGCTTTATCGGGTATTAAACGAGAACTGCGAGCAAATAAAACACCTTTAAGTAATATTAATACAGTCACATGGATAGTAAATGCATGAATATGGTGCACTAAAAAATCCGCAGTTCCTAATGGAATAGGTAACAAAGCCACTTTGGCACCTACTGCTATCAAATCACCACCTCCCCAGGTTAAGCTGGTGCTTGCTGTTGCATCAGGAGCTGTCAAACTGGGTGCTAAAGCATGAGTGTTTTGTATCCATTGAGCAAAGATAGGTTGTAATTGGATAGCAGTATCTGAAAACATATCTTTAGGGCGTCCTAAAGCACTCATAGTATCATTATGAATATATAGACCAAAACTATGGAAACCTAAGAAAATACATACCCAGTTGAGATGTGATACAATTGCATCACGATGTCTCAGAACACGGTCTAAAAGATTGTTGTATTGAGTAGTCGGATCATAGTCTCTTACCATAAAAATAGCTGCATGTGCAGCAGCGCCAACTATGAGAAATCCACCAATCCACATATGGTGCGTGAACAGAGATAGTTGGGTACCATAGTCAGTAGCTAGATATGGATAGGGAGGCATAGAATACATATGATGAGCTACGACAATAGTTAAAGATCCTAACATAGCTAGGTTAAGAGCTAATTGAGCATGCCATGAAGTAGTTAAGATCTCGTAAAGACCTCTATGTCCTTCCCCTGTAAATGGACCTTTATGAGCTTCCAAAATATCCTTGAGGTTATGACCAATAACCCAATTGGTTTTATACATATGACCAGCGATTAGAAAAAGAACTGCAATAGCTAAATGGTGGTGTGCAGTATCGGTCAGCCACAGACCCCCCGTTACTGGGTTCAGTCCTCCACGAAAAGTCAAAAATTCTGAATATTTCGACCAATTCAGAGTGAAAAATGGGGTCAATCCCTCAGCGAAACTGGGATAAAGTTGAGCTAAAAGCTCACGATTTAAAATAAATTCATGAGGAAGTGGTATCTCTTTAGGGTCCACTCCAGCATCTAAGAGTTGATTAATAGGTAAAGAAACGTGTATTTGGTGTCCTGCCCAAGATAGAGATCCAAGTCCTAGTAACCCTGCTAAATGGTGGTTCAACATGGATTCTACATCTTGGAACCAAGCCAATTTTGGAGCAGCTTTGTGATAATGGAACCAACCAGCAAAAAGCATTAACGCTGCAAAGATTAATGCACCAATTGCGGTGCAGTAAAGTTGCAATTCACTAGTTATTCCGGATGCTCGCCAAAGCTGGAAGAGACCAGAGGTGATTTGTATTCCTCGAAAACCTCCACCCACATCTCCATTCAAAATTTCTTGGCCTACTATTGGCCAAACTACCTGAGCACTGGGTTTAATGTGAGTAGGATCGCCTAGCCATGCTTCATAATTGGAGAAACGAGCGCCGTGAAAGTACATCCCACTTAGCCAAATAAATATGATGGCTAATTGACCAAAATGAGCACTAAATACTTTGCGAGAGATCTCTTCCAAATCATTAGTATGGCTATCAAAATCGTGAGCATCAGCATGTAGGTTCCAGATCCAGGTGGTAGTATTGGGTCCCTTAGCTAGTGTCTTTGAGAAATGACCGGGTTTAGCCCATTTTTCAAAAGAGGTTTTAACAGGATCCCTCTCCACTACGATCTTTACTTCTTCCGGTGAACGAATGGTCATTGAGTTCTCCTCTTTCCAGACGAGACATGAGAAAAAACCCGCCGAATTTTTGAAAAAAAAAAAAAAAAAAAATATATATATATATTCTATATATTCTAAACTCGTCCCTCTCTTTATTTGCCAGTTTAGAACTGGAGCGACTATGATACGGAAGTCGCTTTGAGGCAGGTGTTCAAATTTATTATGACATATCTGATAGGTGCTTAATGGACCGTTACGAGATATAAAACTTTTCCGCCCAGTGGTAAAAAAGATATATCAATATGATACAATCCTTATCTTCATATCCAGATTTATTTATCCATATCTCTGGACCCATATGTTACAGATCACTTTTATGATTCAAAAGAACTTTGAATTGATGAATATTAATGAATCTTTCATAAATTCTATTTCTGGACGGGATTTACTCATAAAAAGATTTTTTGAACAATCTATAGAAAGTATTCTTTTTTATATTTTCTATTTTTTGATAATGACAATGCAATAAGAGAAGCTAATTCGCTCGAATAGTATGATAAATTTCAGAATCTTGACAATTTCGCAGTATAGTAGTGGGGAGATTTTCATTCTCCAAAACGTCCTGTAATCTTTAACCGATTTTGTGCTTCGATATAATTGCTTGGAGCAAGCGCTATAGCTTGTTTCCAATATTCAGCAGCTTGATCAAACCAAGCTTCCGCAATTTCAGGATCTCCCTGTTGAATGGCCTGTTCTCCTCGGTCGGGATAGATCAACTTCTCAAAGTTTTCTTCCCTTAGAACCGTACTTGAGAGTTTCCTACCTCATACGGCTCAATTAACTATTCTTTAGTCCTTTACCCAAACTTTCAAAATAGGATAAATACGTTCAGCTTAACCGAAAGAACAGAATGGGTCAATGACATGAGTTTCAAACTTCACTTTCGATAAATGATCAGGTTTTATCTTTTCTCCCACCCTAAAAAGATGAAGTATTAGAAATAAAGAGATCTACTTCAGATTATCCAGATAAAAATCTTTTTAAGAGGTAACTATCTATGTTCTGTATAGAAATTTTGAATAATACTTTCCTACCAGGAAAGTACTTCACGTCTTTAGGATCTGATGCTACACCGCTGCTCAATAACCTAGTAAATCAACTCTATTACATTACATAAATAAATTCCTTATTTTTGCCCATGAGCAGATTTGATCGTATCAGCCCGAACTTTCAATAATTGATCTTTATGGTGCTTTCTTCCATCAATTGAATTGATTTTTTTATCCATAGACTATCCAGGCTATATTTACCCATTCATATTTGGGCTCCTATGAGGGATATTCTTTTGACTACAGCTGATAAAAAACCGTTGTTTTGGACGGTGCATATGTAGAAAGCCTCTTTTTTTTTTTCGTACTAGACGAATTCATTCTATAGTACAGATAGCCGCACGTAATGACAGATCAAGGCCGTATTATTAAGAGCTTGTGGTAAAGACGGGTTTCGTTCTAATGCTTGGAAATAATATTCTAAAGCCTTAGTATGTTCCCCATTACTTGTGTGGATAAGACCTATATTATATAATATATAACTTCGGTCATAGGGGTCAATTTCCGGTCGCATGGCTTCATAATAATTTTGTAAAGCTTCCGCATATTCCCCTTCGGATTGAGCTGACATTCGTTACGGTCGTTCATTCAATTGAAATGATCTCCGCTTCAAAACCGTACATGAGAATTTCACCTCATACGGCTCCTCCTAAGTAATCAATTCAATTGACAAGAAAAAAGATTTTCCTTATGATTATGAATTAACAGGAACTAGTGTATTTCCAATGAATCTCTAGCTATCCTTCTTGCAAAGATTTTTTTTTCTAAATAACCAAGTATTTTAGTTTAGCACTAAAAACATAACCTCTAACAATTTCTTTGTCCTTAACGCACTGTCTTTTACGGGAATTATTCACTTCAACAGTCTCCGATGGTTCTAGCGGTATCCGAAGTACAAACGAGATGGATGTTTGTTGCCTCAACCATTCTAACTAGCCCTTCATAAAAAGGTCATATTATAACGAAGCATTTGTGTTGTCGATTTTAACGCGTAGTGCTTTTTCCCCTATGCACACCTATCATATAGATTTGATCATTAACATCTATGTAATAGATATAACCTTTCGCTCAATACTAGAATCTCAGAAGATCAAAGCATCTAAGGCTGCATAAATCGGGGATACACGACAGAAAGAATTGTTCTATTTCTAAAACTCACCTTCACTAAGCGTAAGTTTTAACTTAATAAATATCCCGCCATTCTACGAAACGAGAAAAAGTAGAAAGAACAAAAAATCAAATCACACCATCTCTGTAATAGGTAAATGCCTTTTTCTCCCCTGAAGCCATTGGGATTATCTGCAATAATATATCCGCTACAATTGTGAAAGTCTTGTCGATAAAATTGTCATTTCTCTGAGATCTAGGCATAGTTAATTAATAAATTTGATAATTTCTTTCATTCCCCATACGGAAATGATTCCATGAACAAAATTATTTTCCAATGCACAATAGCATAATAAATCAATTTCCTTATGATCGCAAATATGTAAACTGAATAAAGAAAAATTGGGAATATTTGAAAGAGTTCATTAAATTGATTGATGAACAATCAAAAAAAAATTTGAGAAAATGTTTATATCTATATAATGCGAATCTAAGAAGTTTCGCGCTCG
The DNA here is from genome assembly GCA_027943335.1 of Chamaecyparis obtusa. NCBI lineage: Eukaryota > Viridiplantae > Streptophyta > Pinopsida > Cupressales > Cupressaceae > Chamaecyparis > Chamaecyparis obtusa. The sequence continues at coordinate 33,115 of BSBK01000818.1, read as the reverse complement.
TTTGCTCATGACCCCAACGATAAAACGAGTAAGTAAACGGCAAATTGGTGAACATAAAATGAGAAAATGATGGTTGTGTTTGTGCATACTTATTTTATTCTAAAACATAGAATTTATTGAGTATATAAGAATATAGTCATTATGATAGAATTTGTATCATTATGGTACAATTTGTACCATTAATTCTTACCGACCGAAGAATTATTCTTAATATATAGGATCATTATGGATCAATAGATCTGGCTTAATTTCACAATTGGATCGGCAATAAAAACCCGAATAATCTAACAATAATAGGATTAGATCGATGAAAAATGAAAATATCTTGAAATAAGAAGAAAATAAGTTTGGTAAAATACTCTTTTGTCTTTATTCATAAATACTTGACTTATGCAAAAGTCAAGTATCACTTTAATAATTTAGAAAAGACTTGTTGTTTTCATTTTGTTGACAAATAAAGGATCGTGTAGGAAAGATGGCTGAGCGGTTCAAGGCGTAGCATTGGAACTGCTATGTAGACTTCTGTTTACCGAGGGTTCGAATCCCTCTCTTTCCGTATATTCGTATTCTTTTTTGCATCGTTTTCTCATGAATCTAAACCCAATAGCATGGTTTCATTTTCCCACAATCTCCTTCCATTTCGGAATAGAGAAAATCAAAAATATTTGAATAATATTGACAATGACATTGTCATGTAACATACAGAGGGACAGATGTGCAGAAATCCTTTCTTTTCATTCCCTTTCAATTGGGAATAATTTAAACTCGACGGGAATAGTATTCTACGACCAATAATTCATTAATCTTCAAACCGATACGCTTATTATCTATTATTTTTTTGACTAATCCACTATATTGTGACTTTTGTTTAATCCGATTTAAATGGGGTGGCACCCTCATTTTATCCTTCTGAAAAATATCTATATTTTTATTAATTATATTTCTCAATCCCTGTTTTTCTTTTATAGAGATTAAATCTTGGGGTTTGCAACGATAACTTGGTATATCTACTATACGACCATTGACCAGGATATGCCTATGGTTGACTAATTGTCTGGCTTCAGGAATAGTAAGCGCCATACCCAATCGAAAAAGGATATTATCCAAGCGCATTTCAAGTAATTGTAATAGAACCTGACCTGTTGATCCCTTGGCTCTTCTAGCAATACGAACATATTGAAGTAATTGGCGCTCTGGAAGTCCGTAATGAAAACGTAATCTTTGTTTTTCTTTTAGACGTACAGGATATTTAGAAGGTTTAAGAGGTTTAGAATGTTTTTTTTTAATAGGCTTTTGAATTCTGTTGGGTGTTTTCTTACTTAGTCCTGGTAAAGTTTTGAGACGCTTTATTATTTTTAAACGAGGTCCGCGATAACGGGACATAAAAAACTCCTTATTTCAAGAAATGAACAAATAATGTTGGAAAGAGGAATAATATAAACAGCACGAATATTGGAATGATTTATAGAGAAACAAATTATCTTCAATTTTGAAAATATTGTAGAGAGAAAAAAAGATATGTTTCAATCATTGATTTCGTTTCTAGTTGAAACGAATCATGCTACGACAGACCCGGCGGACCGACGATCCGAAAAGGAAGAGTCTTTTCCTTATTTCATAGATTTTAACAATCTATGGTTGATAATGGTAAGAAATGAAAAGAATAAAAACGAGCCAGCTATCGGGATCGAACCGATGACCATCGCATTACAAGTGCGACGCTCTCACCTCTGAGCTAAGCAGGCTCATATGCATGCAGTATGCAGTCACATACTTATTGGCTGAAATTAAAAGATCTCTTCGAAATCGCTCGAATTATAGCGAATCGAATTATAATAATGCAATTCAGATTAAAATGAAACATTGCGTCAATTTATATGAATTGATTATTATAAAACAATAATGGGGCGTGGCCAAGCGGTAAGGCAGCAGGTTTTGGTCCTGTTATTTCGAAGGTTCGAATCCTTCCGTCCCAGGTGGAACAGTATTATTGGAAATAAAAAAAAAAAAGACTCTATTTATAGAACGGAAATATGATTTCAATAAGATCTAAATAAAGAAAGGGATATTTTGCGGTATAGGATGGGAATACAGATAACAACATTACATCAAAAATGCAGAAAGAATATAATGCTCATGCAAATGCAATAATTGATGGGATATTATGATTTCGTTCTACAATAAGGGGATATGGCGGAATCGGTAGACGCTACGGACTTAAATTTTTTGAGCCTTGGTATGGAAACTTACCAAGTGATAGCATCCAAATCCAGGGAACCCTGGGATATTTTGAATGGGCAATCCTGAGCCAAATCCGATTTCTAGAGACAATAGTTTCCTTTCCGAGAAAGGGATAGGTGCAGAGACTCAACGGAAGCTATTCTAACGAATCAACATAATTTGGATTGGATACAATCCATTATTTACATAATGTCTTTTGTATTTTATTGAACGCTTGAAAAAGCGTTATATATCACCAATAAACAAAAATAACGATTAGAGTTCTAGGTTTGTTTTGAAAGAATATGCCTAGCTTCAAATTGATTGAAATTGAAGGATTTTTCATTCCATTTTTGTTAATTGGACGAGGATAAAGATAGAGTCCAATTCTACATGTCAATGTCAACAACAATGAAAATTGGAGTAGGAGGAAAATCCGTTGGTTTTATAGATCGTGAGGGTTCGAGTCCCTCTATCCCCAGGTTATCTGTTTTATTTTCGATTTGTTAGATATGTTCTTAAGAACATAAGAAGTTATCATTATATGATAAATTTGTGTCTGCTTCTCTTATATATACATCTGTGTATATAACTGTATATAACATATAATAATAATATATATATATATATATATATATATATATATATTATTATGTTTTTATTTGTATCGTTGTTTTTACTCATTCAAATGCTGTCTTTTACCTTTTTTGTTTTTAGTTGACAGGAGTTTGGTTACTGTGCTAGTATGATGCACAGGGGAACAGCCGGGATAGCTCAGTTGGTAGAGCAGAGGACTGAAAATCCTTGTGTCACCAGTTCAAATCTGGTTCCTGGCATATATATTAATATACTTAATATACTTTTATAAGTATGAAAAAGGATTAGTAGACCTTAATAATATAATGATTAGAAAATAACTAATAATAATATTGATGATTTACGAATAAATAATCATCAGTGATTCTATGTTATTGAATCCATAGGGAGTTGGTCCAAGTTATTTCAAAGGGGATAAAAAAACGACTTGAAATAACTCGAACTAGAGAGCAATTTTCTCTATTTCATTCGTATTAATATCTTCTCGTAAAAAAAAAAGAACTAGGCCTATTCGATAGTTTCCAATTCCTTTGGAAGATTCAAAAAAAATGATTACGATTAATAGAAAGATTGAGAAAAAATAGCTTCTACCTTAGCATTATATAAAAATAGAACTAGATCGGGGTAAAGACCAATACCTATGATTGGTAGAAAGAGACAGATCAAAATAAAAAGTTCGCGTGGTCCCGAATCTTTAAAATAAGGATTCGGGACATTCAAAACCTTATATCCATAGAACATTCGACGTAACATAGATAACAAATAAATGGGAGTTAATATCATTCCAATTGCCGCTATTGCAGTAATAATGATCCGAAAGGTCGAAGAATAATTATGATTAGTAATTATACCCAAAAATATCATAAATTCTGCTACAAAACCACTCATTCCTGGCAATGCAAGAGAAGCCATTGAAAAGCTACTGAACATAGTAAAGATTTTAGGAATTGGTATAGCGATTCCTCCCATTTCATCAAGAAAAAGAGTACGTATCCTATCATAACTGGTTCCTACCAAGAAAAAAAGTGCAGCACCAATTAATCCATGAGAAATCATTTGCAAAATGGCTCCATTGAGACCTGTATATGTCATGGAACCAATTCCTATAATTACAAAACCCATATGAGATATTGATGAATAGGCTATCCTTCTTTTCAAATTGCGTTGACCCATAGAAGTTAGAGCTGCATAGATAATTTGCACTGCTCCTATTATAATCAACCACGGCGAAAACAAAGAATGAGCATGAGGTAGCAATTCCATATTGATCCGAATCAACCCGTATCCCCCCATTTTCAATAGAACTCCGGCCAAAAGCATACATGTACTATAATGTGCTTCCCCATGAGTATCCGGTAACCAGGTATGGAAAGGGAAGATTGGCAATTTTATTGCATAAGCGATCAAAAACCCTAAATATAAGAGTATTTCAAGTGCGATGGGATAATCTTTTTTAGCTAATAATTCGAAATCGAATGCTGGTCCATGAGATCCATAGAGACCCATACTTAAAGCTCCCATTAAGATAAAAATGGAACCACCCGCAGTATACAAAAGAAATTTTGTGGCTGAATAGAGACGTCTTTTTCCCCCCCACATGGATAAAAGTAAGTACACAGGAATTAGTTCCAACTCCCACATGAGAAAGAAAAGTAGAATATCTCGAGAAGCAAATAATCCCAATTGGCCACTGTACATTGCCAACATCAAGAAATACAATAATCGCGGATTTCGAGTAACTGGCCAAGCAGCTAAAGTAGCTAAAGTAGTTACAAATCCCGTTAATAAAATAAGTCCAATGGAAAATCCATCAATTCCCAGTTTCCAATGAAAATGAATAAGGTTTATCCAGTTATAATCCTCTTCCAATTGGATTAATGAATTATCAAAATGATAATGATAACGGAATATATAGGTCATTAAAAGAAGATCTAATAAGCAAATACCTAGAGTATACCATCGAATCATTTTATTTCCTTTATAGGGAAATAAAGGGATTAATAACCCCGCAGATATGGGCAAAATAACAATTATTGTTAACCAAGGTAAATTACTCATAATGAAGAGAAAAGAGACTTTCGATATCAAAACCCATGCTTTCATTTTTGGGTCGAGTATGGGTTTTGATCAGTGAAAGAGGAAAAGGAGAATGAAAAATATATATGGGATGAATCTAACTATTTTTCTTTTTTGATGGATCAGTAAGCTAGACCCATACTGCGCGTTGTTTCATGCCATAAATAAACACGTACACTTAAGAAATCCGTTGGACAAGCCGATTCACACCTCTTACAACCTACGCAGTCTTCTGTTCTTGGAGCAGAAGCAATTTGCTTAGCTTTACATCCTTCCCAAGGTATCATTTCTAATACATCTGTGGGACACGCTCGTACACACTGGGTACAACCAATACATGTATCATAAATTTTGACTGAATGTGCCATTGAATCTAAGAACTCTATAAAAACTGTTTCATTGAATAAGATTTTTTAATATATGGCCAATGACGATATATTATGAATATCAAGCAAATCAATAATTGTATTATCGGTGATATAATGAATAGATTCGGATTCTATCTGTTTGATTTATAAAACAGACAGATTTGACCGAATCTGGTCTAATCGTGTTAAACAGATCATTTGAATAATGAGTTAAATATGAATTATGCTCTTGATTGATCGTAATACTTATTTGAAATCTCTAGAAAATAAAAGATCTAGATCTATTTTTAGAGAGACAAGCCTAGTATCCATTTGAATAGTAATAGGTATACAAATTTCTCGATCTCTATTACCATTTTGACAAATTAAATTGATCGATACGAGTTGATTTTCTGTTACGATATATTGCCAAAACAATAGCTAATCCAATAGCTGCTTCAGCAGCAGCAATAGCTATAACAAAGATCGAAAAGATATCCCCCTTTACTTGTCTACTATCAAAAAAATCTGAGAATGTTACTAGGTTTAAATTAACCGCATTGAGTATTAGCTCAAGACACATAAGTGCTTTAACCATGTTTCGACTTCTTACTAGTCCATAAATACCGATAGAGAATAAATAAGCACCTAAAATAAGCGCATGTTCGAGCATAATAGAGGAACTCCTCATACCTTGATCTCTTCAGATACAAACAAAAGTGATAGTTTCTAATTTACCATTATCGAAAGAAAAAAAATGATACGATGTCGCACGAGAGCTTTCATTTTCAAACTGTTTCTTCTCGACGAGCTATAGTAATGGCTCCTATAAGAGCAACTAGAAGAATTAGAGAAATAAGTTCGAATGGAAGGAAAAAATCAGTGGATAAATGAGCCCCAATACGTTGAATATTGCTTGTTAAATCTCGTTCTAACATTTGATCTGATTTTTGAGTCAGAGATATTCCGAACCATGATATGTTCAAGATAATAGTAATTAACGAACAAAAAAGACTTGTACAAACTATTGAAGTAATGCTATCTCCGACAGTCCAGGGAGGGGCATAATTGGGATATTTTGGATTATTCATCAACATCACGGCAAATAGAATCAAAATATTAACAGCTCCTATGTAGATCAGGATTTGTGCAACAGCTACGAAATCCGCATTCAGTATAATATAGAAAAAAGAGATACAAATTAGAACTAACCCCAATGAAAGAGCGGAATAAATTATATTAGTAATTAATACTACTCCTATACCTCCTAATATAAGACTTAGCGTTAGAGGAGCCAACAAAAGAATATCATATATCGATTCAGATCGATTCATTATGTGTACAATAAGTTTGAATATTATTTCCTCCCATTCACTAAATAAAAAGTTACCCTATTTACCTATATGCTATACTGGATTTGTAATTTCATTTGATATGGGCACTGATTAATTAATCTATAGATCAATAATAGATTCCGATCAATCACACATGTGACATTATTAATGGAATGTCAATAGAATTATTCATTAATTACTGATTTGTCAAAAAAAAAGATTTTGTTTATTAGATACTCTTTGATCGCAGCGCAATCTGAATAATCGTAGAAATTATTGAATCATAAAATTTGTCCGTAGTTTCTTCAGACATACTAAGTTAATATGTTATGTTGAGCTCGGAATTGTTTGAATTGTTAAATCTTCAACAACGGATATTGGTAAACGTCCTAAAGCAATATGATCATAATTTAATTCATGACGATCATAGGTCGAAAGTTCATATTCTTCAGTCATCGCTAGACAATTTGTGGGGCAATATTCGACACAATTTCCACAAAAGATACAAATTCCAAAATCAATACTATAATTTTCCAATCGTTTTTTCCCCATATCTATTCCGACTTTCCAATCCACAACAGGTAGATTGATCGGGCATACACGGACGCATACTTCACAAGCAATACATTTATCAAATTCAAAGTGGATCCTCCCGCGAAATCGTTCTGATGGGATCCATTTTTCATAGGGATATTGAATAGTAATAGGTAAACGATTCATGTGATATAAGGTAACAAAAAAACCTTGCCCAATGTATCTCGCAGCCTGTATTGCTTGTTCACTATAATTCATAAACCCAGTTACCATGGAGAACATGTGTAAAATCTCCTTGAATAATCATTTCATAGAAATTTCTTTCTCTTCATAGATTTGATCTATCAAATTTGGATATATTGCAAAATTGATAAAAACCTCTTCACGAAGAAGAAAAGAGAGTTAGTTACAATAAAATAAGTTGGAAAGAGGCTGTTAGTAACAGATTACCCAAAGCAATAGGTAAAAGAAATTTCCACCCAAGATCCAATAATTGGTCCATTCTTATCCTAGGCAAGGTCCATCTTGCCGTGATAGAAATAAATAAGAACAGATAGGCTTTAGCTAATATAATTAGGATCCCGATTGTTATATTAACGACCCCGCTAATTCCAGAAATAGAATCCCATTCAAAATGTTCCAGAATGGGTATGAATGGAATTGATAAGTTCCATCCGCCCAAGTAAAGAACTGTCACAAAGAATGAAGAAGCTAATAGATTTAGGTAAGAAGCAACGTAAAATAAACCAAATTTGATACCCGAATATTCAGTTTGATAACCCGCTACCAATTCTTCTTCCGTCTTCGGGTAAATCAAAGGGCAATCTTTCACATTCTGCCAGAGATGAGATGAAAAAAGCTAAAAACCCTATAGGTTGACGCCACAAATTCCATCCTAAAAAACCATATCTGCACTGTGCTTCAACTATATCAATTGTACTTGAACTATTGGATAATTATAGTCGACAGAAACATCACTGTTTTCATCTCTATTCCAAAACCGTACGTGAAACTTTCACTTCATACGGCTTCTCAATGGTCATTAAGAAATAAAGAAAAAAAAGCACCAGATCATAAATTGAACCAATGAGATTCCGTCTGCTACAAATAATAGGAGCTTTTGAACCTATCTTAACCTTCAGTATTTTTTTGCCAGAGAAAGAAAACTGTGTAAAGGATTACTTCGTTCTGGATAGCCATTTTTGATTTAAGTAGATAGAAACATATTGTAGATCGGGGTTTTGGGGAAGTACCACTTGATCATCCCTACCAATGTCAAGTCCTTATTGTTATCCCATTTCTATGGAAATATCTTTGGTCTAGATATCAGTTTCTTTTTTTCACTAATCTTTTTTATATCTTGGTGTTTCTCACCATCTACCTTTGCTTGATTTTTAGTATATATGACAGTAACTTCATACTTTTCTTTTGTCCTTTGCCTCCCCGCTATTGGGCCCCGATGACTAATATATGAGCTGGGGTACACAGTTTTCACTGATTGTGCATGCTCTCACTCTTGTACATGGGGGATGGGACTTAATCATCTTACTGCAAGATTTGTAAACTGTTTGATCTCACCCATATGACTATCTAGTTTTTTGATCGGAATATTCATCCCATTCACTTCTGTTTTTCCCTTTTTTAGTTATTAATAAAAAGAGGGAAAAATGAATCTCATATTCCAACGAATCACACGTAGAGATATAGATAACACACATAAAGCTAAAGGAATTTCATAACTAATAGCTTGAGCAGCAGCTCGGAGACCACCTAAAAAAGAATATTTATTATTGGATCCATATCCTGCTATAAGCAGTCCAAGGGGAGCAATACTTGAAATTGCAATCCAAAAGAAAACGCCTATACTAAGATCAATTAAAACAATGTGGCGACCAAAGGGAATTACTAAATAGCCTAAAAAAATAGGTATCACTACTACTGCTGGACCAATACTAAATAACCAAATATCCCCCCTAGATGGGATAATATCCTCTTTTAGCAGTAGTTTTATTCCATCCGTCAAAGCTTGAATAATTCCCAAAGGACCGGCGTATTCAGGTCCAATGCGTTGTTGTATTCCCGCAGATATTTTTCTTTCGAGCCATACAATAACTAATACTCCTATCGTAATTCCCAATAGAAGGATAATTATGTCAATTAGAATCCATATAAAACTATATATTTCTTTTGAAAATCCCAATCGAGAAAATAAATTGATAGCTTGTTCTTCGAGATCTGCTATATTAATCACCATTTTAACGATCAACCTCTCCCATAATGATATCTATACTACCCAAAATCGTCATGATATCGGCTAATTTCATCCTTTTAACCAGTTGAGGAGGAATCTGCAAATTAATAAAACCAGGTGGTCGGATTTTCCATCTCCAGGGAAAAATGTTATCATCTCCTATAAAAAAAATTCCTAATTCCCCCTTGGGAGCTTCTACTCTCACGTAATGTTCTTGTTTTGATAACTCAAAAGTAGGGGAAGGTTTTTTACTAATAAATCGAGATTCAAAATTGTTCCATTGCGAATCTTTTCCCTTATTTAAACGTCGAACCTCTAAATTCTCATAGGGACCTCCCGGAATTATTTCTAGGGCCTGTCTAATTATTTTTATAGATTCTTTCATTTCTCCGATTCGAAGCAAATAACGAGCTAACGAATCTCCTTCTTTTTGCCATTGGATTTCCCAATCCAATTCATCATAACATTCATAATGATCCACTTTACGAAGATCCCATTGGATTCCGGAAGCTCGTAGCATGGGTCCTGATAAACTCCAATCTATTGCTTCTTCTCTACTAATAATGCCTACTCCCTCAACTCGTTTTAAAAAGATAGGATTGCATGTAATAAGTCTTTCATATTCTGTCACTTTTGGAAAGAAATAATAGCAAAAATCGAAGCATTTATCTACCCAACCGTAGGGTAAATCTACAGCTACTCCTCCAATACGGAAATAATTATGCATCATTCGCATGCCCGTGGCAGCTTCAAATAAATCATATATCATTTCCCTCTCTCTTAAAATATAAAAGAAAGGAGTCTGCGCACCAATATCAGCCATGAAAGGTCCAAGCCATAACAAATGAGAAGCTATACGACTTAACTCTAGCATAATCATTCTAATATAGCTGGCCCTTTTAGGTATTTGAATATTTTCCAATTTTTCTGGTGCATTAACCGTTATTGCCTCTGTGAACATAGTAGCTAAATAATCCCATCGTGTTACATAGGGGAGATATTGAACAATTGTTCGGTTCTCAGCAATTTTCTCCATACCTCTATGTAAATAACCTAATATAGGTTCACAGTCAATAACATCTTCACCATCTAGAGTAACAATAAGTCGAAGAACACCATGCATTGATGGATGATGAGGACCCATACTTACCATCATGAGGTCTTTCTCCCTAGCAACCATAATCATAACTCTTCCCCGGTTAAAAAAATCAATGAGAACAAAAGAAAGAATGACTCATTAGGATCCGGAATTTAATAAAACATAATTTCTTCAAATTTCGTTCAAAATTAACGCAGTCCACGAATATCTAATTGATCGATTAAACGTTTGTAACGAAGTCTATCTTTCTTGAACAGATAAATCAGAAGTCGTTTACGTTTACCCACAATTTTCCACAAACCTCTTTGGGACGAGTAGTCTCTTCCGTGCAGGTCCAAATGTTCAGTAAGTTTTTGAATTCGACTGGTTAAATAACATACTTGAGATTCAACAGATCCTCTTTGTTCTCTAGGAATCAAAGAGGGACGAACAGACAATTTTTTGATCATAAAAAAAATATTTCCAAGTTCAATATTATTGATTTAATTTAGAGTAAGAAAAAAGAATGAGATCCATTTCTTTTTGTTCATGGTCTATATATTCCTACGTTTCGATCGAATTAGAATAAAGCTACCATATCAGCAAGATTGAATGTCGGAGTTTATCCGGTATTATTCAAAAGAATGATACACTCTCCTTTTCCATTGAGAAAGAAAAAAAGGGATGACGGAATGATTAATAAATTCCCGATCTTTAAGATCAAAAAGAAGGGCTGTAGTGGATTATAGAACCGTGTCCCTTGATCTTTCCAAGTACCTCCAAGAGACCCTAGAGATTCCCATTGCTCCTCTCTAGGGTCTTGGAGGGTGTACTATAGTTACACCACTTCCTCTAATTTATTCATTATTTTGGGGATCTTCTTCATCCGTTCCTTTGCTAAGGTAGGAAGAAAAACCCTTGGGTTTTTTTTCCCATTAGTAGGTCTCTCGGGAGGTTCAGTAGGTCTCTCGGTATGTTCGGGCTTGGTCCTATTATTTTCACCTCATCCTTCTCACCGAAAAAAAACTCTCTTAAAGAAGAATAACTCGTAACATAAGAAAGAGCTTTTCTTGCGTCCGAATTTGCTTTTTTCCTCCAAACCTTGTTACGATGCTGTTTTTTGGATTTAGAGGTGCGTTTTTTTGGTACAGCCATAATATTTTTATAGTTCAATTTTATTTAGAAAAAAATATCAAATTTTTGAATATTCTATATTTTTTTATTTTGTAAACTTCTTATATTATATATCTTTAAATTCAATTCATTTTTATAGTTTAGTTCCATTTTATTTAGAAAAAAATGATAGAATATTCTATCGTTTTTTTCTTGCATTTTGCAACCTTATTAGAGAATATTTACTAGTAATAGAAGATCCACGATACAAATTGATAACAATTATCAATTCTTACATACGTATATCGAATTTTGAGTAAATGAAAACTATGTCATTTTAACAGATTCAATTATTTCTCATCTTAAGAATTCCAATTGGTTTAATTTTCTATTCAATTCTATTCTTAATACTACTATTGATCTACAATAGAAAATTTCATAAAATAAGAATGTGTGTGTACATGACTAATAGCTCAGTACCTAGACTGAAAAAGAGTTCCTTCTTGCTCATCTTACAAATATTTGATTAGTATCAGTATTGACCGGTGCAAATCTTTTGCAGAAAAAAGATGAAAAAAGGTCACAATAAATATGAAATCGATAGGATTGCATCCCATATTCTATCGTTCTTGTTTATTTATGATCTATCGTTTTTATTTTATTCTCTTCAGGGTCTAGTGGATTGGAAACCAAGAATGTGGAATATCAAAATATTGAGAATAATGATTTAATCTTCCTATGGAATTTATATACAAATATGCTCGGGTCGTACCTTTCCTTCCGCTTTCAGCTTCTGTACCAATCGGATTAGGATCCTTTTTTTTTCCAGGAGCAACTAAGAGTGTTCGCCGTACATGGGCTCTTATTAGCATTTTTCTGTTAAGCGTAGCTATGTTTCTTTCTTTCAATTTGTTCTTGCAACAGATTACCGGCGGTCCCATCTATCGGTATTTCTGGTCCTGGGTTATCAATAATAAGTTTTCATTAGAATTAGGCTATTTGATTGATCCACTTACTTCCATTATGTTAGTTTAGTTACAACAGTTGGAACCATGGTTATGATCTACAGCGATAATTATATGTCGCATGATAAAACATATGTGAGGTTTTTCGCTTACCTTAATTTTTTCAATGCTTCTATGCTGGGGTTAGTTATTAGCCCTAATTTATTACAAATATATTTTTTTTGGGAATTAGTAGGAATGTGCTCCTATTTATTGATAGGTTTCTGGTTTACGCGACCCAGCGCGGCTAATGCTTGTCAAAAAGCATTTATAACTAATCGTGCAGGGGATTTTGGACTCTTATTAGGAATCCTAGGTTTTTATTGGGTAACAGGTAGTTTTGAATTTCAATATTTGTTTGAAAAATTCAACGAATTGACTGCCGTTGATGGGGTTGGTTCGCTCTTTTTTACTTCGTGTGCTTTTCTCTTATTTTTAGGTCCAGTAGCCAAATCTGCACAATTTCCACTTCATGTATGGTTACCTGATGCTATGGAAGGGCCTACTCCTATTTCAGCTCTTATACATGCCGCTACTATGGTAGCAGCAGGAATTTTTCTT
>BSBK01000818.1:0-7500 GCA_027943335.1 Chamaecyparis obtusa | reverse complement strand
TTATCAATCTCTAGAAAAGATTCACGAAAAAACAGAGAAAAATCCACTAATTGTTCTACGTCAAGCAATAGACAAATTAACTCCCAAATTGATAGTAAAATCAAAACGTGTAAGTGGATCCACTTATCAAGTTCCGATTGAAATAAAAGAGAAAGAAGGAAAAATACTTGCTATTCGTTGGTTATTAGAGTCATCCCGAAAACGTTCTGGTCCAAATATGCAATTCAAATTGAGTTACGAAATAATGGATGCTGCCAGAGAGAAAGGCAATGCTATACGCAAGAAGGAAGAGATTCATAAAATGGCAGAATCCAATAAAGCTTTTGCACATTACCGTTAATCCATTAACTATATAAAATAGATCTACAGATCTATTCCATTCTGATCAATAAAAGAAAACTTACTTTATCAAAATTTTATTGGAACGAAAACGAAAGGAAAAGAAGAATGAAAAAGAAATCATAGATAAATGATAATAAGGAGATTCTAAAGAAAATGTTGCTTAAATATTAATTGAAGTTACTAACTAATGATCCGGACAAAATGAAAAATGCATTTTCAATTAATACCTTTAAATCATTTTTATGAAAGAATTTCATTTGCTTCTCTTCTATGGAAGTTCCATTTTTCCAGAATGCATCCTTATTTTTGGCCTATTTCTTCTTCTAGTAATCGATTTCATTTCTGATCAGAAAAAGACAACTTGGTTCTATTTCATCTCTTTAACAAGTTTAGTGCTAAGCATAGCTTTTTTGTTATTTCAATGGAGAGAAGAACCTACGATCAGTTTTTTTGGTAATTTCCAAACAAACAATTTTAATAAAATATTTCGGTTTCTCATTTTATTATGTTCCACTTTATGTATTCCTCTATCCGTGGAATACATTCAATGTACAGAAATGGCTGTAACAGAGTTTTTGTTATTCATATTAACAGCTACTTTAGGAGGAATGTTTTTATGTGGTGCTAATGATTTAACAACTATCTTCGTATCTTTAGAATGTTTAAGTCTATGTTCTTATCTATTATCTGGATATACCAAAAGAGATGTACGGTCTAATGAGGCTATTATGAAATATTTACTTATGGGTGGAACAAGTTCTTCCATTCTTGCTTATGGTCTTTCTTGGCTATATGGTCTATCTGGAGGTGAGATTGAAATTCAAGAAATAGCCAATGGTCTTATAAATACACAAATGTATAACTCTCCAGGAATTTGGATTGCACTTTTCTCTATAACGGTAGGAATTGCATTCAAGCTTTCTTTAGTTCCTTTTCATCAATGGACCCCCGATGTATATGAAGGAGTGCGATTCGTTTTACAAATAGAAACTCTATAGACATGTGGAAAAAAGATTGTTATTCCCACTTGGACTAAGACATAACTTTTACCAAAAATTTGAATTGAATTAAGGTAAAGCAAAGTAAGAAACAAACGAATTTTTTTTTGATTTGAATAAATAACTTTTACAAATTAATTATTACGGGTAGTTTTTACAAAGGATCAGATTAATGACGTGTATAATATTTTTATTCTTAACGTAGATGCTATATAGTAAGTTTTCATTCTTCAGAAACTACGAGTGTAAAAAAGAAGGCATCCGTCGACAAAAAGATTACCCTAAGATGAGCATCTCATGACTATTCAGAACGATTTAAATCAGATGGTTTTATTTTTTCTTTTTAACTCTTTCATAACTGAACTTAAAAAATAAGAAAAAAAAAAAAAAGATTGACCATACCATAATAACCACTGAGTAAGGATTCCTCGGAAAGTTAAGGATTAGTTATTCTTTATATCAATTGAATAGATTCAATCTTATACATACACGAGGAAGGTAATAAAAAAAAAAAAGAGAATCAAACGATTATGCTCATTTTTTTATCACTTAGGAGCCGTGCGAGAAGAAAGTCTCATGCACGGTTCTGAATGAGAGAAAGGAGGGAAAATTCCTCTTTTCGACTCTAACTCCCCCACTCCAGTCGTTGCTTTTATTTCTGTTATTTCAAAAGTAGCTGCTTCAGCTTTAGCCACTAGAATTTTTGACATTATTTTTTATTTTTCATTGAACGAATGGCATCTTCTTTTGGAAATATCAGCTATTCTTAGCATGATATTAGGAAATTTAATTGCTATTACTCAAACAAGTATAAAACGTATGCTTGCATATTCATCGATAGGTCAAATTGGATATATGCTTATTGGAATAATTGATAAAGACTCAAACAATGGATATGCAAGTATGATAACTTATATGCTGCTCTATATTTTTATGAATTTAGGAACTTTTGCTTGTATTGTATTATTCAGTCTACGTACAGGAACAGATAACATTCGGGATTATGCAGGATTATATATGAAAGACCCTTTTTCAGCTTTGTCTTTATCTTTATGTCTGCTATCTCTAGGGGGGATTCCTCCATTAGCAGGTTTTTTTGGAAAACTTTATCTATTCTGGTGTGGATGGCAAGCAGGCTCCTATTTATTAGTTTCGATAGGACTCTTTATGAGTGTTGTTTCCATATATTATTATCTGAAAATAATTAAGTTATTAATGACTGAAAGAAACAAAGAAATAACTCCCTACGTGCAAAATTATAGATTATCTTCTTCAATCTCAAAAAATTATATCGAATTTAGTATGATTATATGTGTAATAGCATCTACTTTACTGGGAATAATAATGAATCCAATTATTGCAATTGCCCAGGATACATTATTTTAGAGATTGAGATTTTTTCTATAGAATTTTTCTTACTTACTAACTCAAAAAAGTCAGAATTGCCCTAATATTCATATTCTTAAAATCGCAGGGAATAGGCTGAAATTATAAGATGAACTTCTAATTACAAAATCAACTTGATCGTTAAATTAGAAGTTCATTTTGTACCAAAATATAGATTTTCTATCTGATAAAAAGTCGTTCAAACGTGCGTAAATGAATTACAAATATTTGAAAATATTTTGTAATTCTTAACTTCTATTTAAGATTAAAAGAGATAGTTAAGAATTACAAAACAGGGATGGAGATAATCTAATCTCGATACTGAATTGAATCGAGATAACCTTGCTGCGATTCTTTCATCTCAAAAATATTGTGAGCAGAGTGTAATAACTGCTTATTGTGCATCCAGCAGGAATTGAACCCGCGACTTCCCAATTATGAGTTGGGTGCTTTTACCATTCAGCCATGGATGCTATGGTAAAGTGATTTTATTAGAATCAATATGGTAACCAATTGAATTCTCATTTTCAACAAAAAATAGATTTGGGATTGTTAGCAATTTCTGTAGGACAAAATGCTAATTAATGAATAATACAGATAGATAAGATCGTATAAATAGAGATTCTTTAATTAATTACGTTCTTTTCTATATATCTATTGTTCTAAATAGGGCATAAAAATCCTATTTTTGGTATATTTGGCTTCGTATTCGTATAATATATTTGTTATAATATTAATGTTGAAATATTGTATTATTTACTAATTCAATTCTATCTCAATAACAATCAACTTTTTTTTGACGAATTATTCAATAGTTAGTTGAATAAGTTGTATTAACTACCTCTTACTTATTATAATTATTTTTAATAAGTAATAATTTAAATTTTTTTATAGAACAAAACAACATAATGAACAGAAAAAAACCGTGGTCTACGGATCCTATTGGAAAGACCCAAGAAATAGCTTGGTTCTTTAGCGTTCAGTCGAAATTTCAAGATTACATGATGGAAATATTCGTTCCATGGAACGAATCCAATTTGGTGAGATTGCTAAGTCAAATATTTTCTGGTCGAGAAAGTGTTGTTAAGCTTTTTGATTTTCGGATTCTTAGTACATTACTTATACGGGATATACGTATATTTATTTTAAAAGGTCAAGCAATAAAAGCTGTAATGATAATAGCATTACCATTACTTTTCTCTTTTTTAAATACTCGAGCCTTAATTGAAAGAAATAAATCATCATATAATTTGATGAAGATATTTCCAGCTGTACAACATCTTGGAGCTAGAGCTAGAAAGGAAAATTTGTTGCTCGTTCCGCATCTTTTTATGTTTTCGCCAAAAGCCAAAAGGAGATATCAACGTTGCTTGCTCAATCCAAAAGAACATGTTTGGATTTTATCCAGTTCTAACACAAATCTGAATCAGAAAAATAGAATATCAGAGAAGCAAGAAACAATAAATTGGGAAAGCCCTTTGGAAAAAGAATCTAATGGTATCGAATGGGAGATTGATTCATCTTTTAATTCAATTCCAAACGAATATTGGGAACCTGAAACAGAACCTGAAAACCTTTATGAATGGAAAGAATCAATACTTTATCGTCATCGAAGCAAAGTTATTGAGGAACTAGAAAACAAAATCGAACAATTAGAAGAAAAACTAGTTCAAGTAGAAGAAGAATTCGCTCTCTCTTCAGAACCAGAACAATTCAAAAGTTTAGAAAGGGAAAGGAAACAAAGAGTTCGAGAAATCGAAAGATACAAAGAAGGGCTACGAAGAATAAAGAAACTATGTGAGAAAAGATCGCAAGAAATGGAACAAGAAAAAATGTTCCAAGAAGAATCAGATCAAGCAAGAGAATCTTTTTCCTTTTCAGAGTCGGAAGTTTTTGAAAGGTTGTTTGAGCATTTGTCAATAGATGAATCATGTATAAGTATTAATTATACTAATAAACCGAGTGAAAAATTTAAATTGTTGAAAGAGCGACAAGACGCTTTTCAATATTTCAGGGGATTAGAAAAGAATAGAATCGTTGATCTATGGAAGGTTAAAACATTTCTTAAAAATCCTCCTGTAAATTATGATATTTTACCAGATCCCGAATGGAACATCAGCAAAGATATAAACCAATTCAATTGTATTCGATTTATGAATAAGAATTCATCTTCAAGATCTCCCTCATCCTGTGATCAAAATAAAGAACAATTAGCATTAAACGATGATTTTCAATTGAAACAATTTGTTCTTAAAATAACGGATCAATTTACTCTATCAATAACTAGGCCTAATCATATTTCTTACCCTAATGATGCAATTGACGTGGATATCGATCATCGTGTGAATGAATTACATTTATTCAACCAGACTTTATTGAAGTGCTTTAATTACTTCTTCAATTACAGAGATGAATTAACGCATGATTCTTTCCTTAGAGTACTCAATATTTTTGAAAAAAAGAAAACATCAGAAGATGATAACACTGAACAACTAATATTGAATAAAATAGTGAATAAAATTCAAATAGTGAATAAAGACAAGATTCAAGCTGACGAGCATGTGAAAATTGATAAATTCGATTTTTTGAAGAACGTTGAAGATTTTGTATTGAACGATTTAAAATCCGAAACTGTATTAGACGATTTAGAATCGTTCCAGAAGTATTATTTGGAATATCATAAATACTATATGGAATTAAAAAGATACTCTTTGGAATTACAGAAAGTATTGAATAAGAATAAATACTATTTGGAATTACAGAAAGTATTGAATAAATACTATTTGAAATTACAAAGATACTCTTTGGAATTACAGAAAGTATTGAATAAGAATAAATACTATTTGGAATTACAGAAAGTATTGAATAAATACTATTTGAAATTACAAAAGGCATTCCATAAATACTCTTTGGCATTCCATGAATACTCTTTTGAATTACAGAAAGTCTTAAATAAGAATAAATTGGAATCACAAAAAGTATTAGATAAATACTATTTGGAATTACATAACTATTTGGGATATTTCTATGTGGAATTACAAAAATATTCTTTGGAATTACAGAAAGTATTGAATAAGAATAAATACTATATGGAATTACAAAAATATTCTTTGGAATTACAGAAAGTATTGAATAAGAATAAATATTATTTGGAATTCATCTATTTTATCAAAACATTAAGTCGCAATTTGAATAATGTGACGCAAGATGCAATTAACCAGTATTCATCAAGTTGGATACTATGTCAGAAAGAATATTTGGAGCGCCCTTTTTTTCGACCTGTTGAGTTGAGAAATCCAAATTTTTTAAACGCTTTTGTATTATCCATTCAGATCGAATACTTTCAAAAAAGATTAGAATATCTCTTGTCCATTTCCAAACAAAACAATTTCAAAAAGAGAGTGTTAGATCCAATTGAATTATCGATTACTCAACATTGGAGTTGGTTTGGACCAATTTTGGATAGTAAAATTAATAAAATTCTCTGGGACAATCTTAATAGTTCTCAAATTCTCTGGGACAAGCTTAATGGAAATGTCTGGGACAAGCTTAATGAAAATGAAATAAAATCTAAATCAATTCCTAATCTTGAATTCTCGATCAATAAACCAACATTAGATTTGAATGAGAAAAAACCAATAATTGAATTTATTATTGACTTCTTCGATAATGGAAAAAATTACATGGAATTATTGGAATTATTGAATAACGCGGGTCTTTCGGAAATATTCGATAATCAAGACAATTGGTTGAATCCTTTAAAACTATCTAATAAAAATTCATTGAGAGCTTCTTTTTACAAAGCAAATACCTTTGAATTTTTAGATTATTTACACCGTCCTCGTCTTTTTTATAAAAAAAGATTGGCTTCTTACATGGGAAAGATTAATATCAAAAATAAGAATGTAACCTATGGACAATTATTAAATTTAGTTCCCATTCATAACAATCTGTTTTCTTCCTCTATTAGTGAAATGAGAGCTGTGTATTCAGAGAAAGAAACTATCTCACTCATAAAGTCACAAGTCAATATATTATTGGATAAATATTTACGTGACAAAGTGCTAATTCATGATTTGCATAAATCGTCTAATTTACTGGATAAATTGAATTCTATTCTTCGTAGAAATATCAATTTATCGATTGAAGATATTTCTAAACCTCCTTTAATAAGCCTACAAATTGTCAATTTTGACAAAAACTCTTGCTATCCTTTTTTAAATAGTTCAGATTTAGAAGAAAAGACCTCTAGTCAGTATTCTAAAAACAGTTTTAGTTCCAACATAGATCTTATTCAAACTCAATCTTATCAAGATGATGTATTGTCCGAAATATTTTTGCGAATAAAGAAAATTGTAGAAAAAGAAGAAAAATATAGTTCAACAGAAAGTTTAGAACACATAATAGAAGACAAAGCCATAGGTGACTTTATGGAAGACAAAGCCATAGGTGACTTTATTGAAGTCAAAGACATAGGTGACTTTTTTAATAAAGAAAAACTAAAGTTTTTCTTTTCAAAACTAAAGTTTCTCATTTCTTTTAATGAAATAAATTTTAATTTTGAGAAATGGGGTTTGTTTCAAACATATAGGTCATGGTTGTGGCTTTTGACTTCCACAGGGTGGAAATATACTAAAAATCTATTTTTAGCTACTTTTCCGGAAATAACAATAAATAGTATTGATCAGTTAGTATCAATGCCGGACAATATTAGGCAAAATT
The DNA here is from genome assembly GCA_027943335.1 of Chamaecyparis obtusa. Lineage (NCBI taxonomy): Eukaryota > Viridiplantae > Streptophyta > Pinopsida > Cupressales > Cupressaceae > Chamaecyparis > Chamaecyparis obtusa. The sequence continues at coordinate 52 of BSBK01000818.1, read as the reverse complement.
GGAATCACAATTTGAATATTTTGTGGGCACTTTATCATCAATTTTGGACACT